>CM053576.1:24853386-25092435 GCA_028646485.1 Cryptoprocta ferox | reverse complement strand
CTGAAGACTGTGCTACATCTGGTATTTTTAGTTTCATGAAATTTTCATGAAGCCAATTAGACTTTTCTGACTCTTGCATCCAAGTTTAAGCAATAGTAGGATGCCACTTACCTCACCCAAGATCTTTCACTTCAAAGTATAAAGTCTGTAGGTGCTCATGTGAAGGCTTGCTTCTGTCTGCCCTACACTCACCACCCCCTTGGATGCTAAAGTGGTCTGGAGTTTCCAGCTCTTCCCCAGGCACTCTCCAACCCTTTCCCAATCAGACAGGTTCACAACTTCCAAACGCATCATTCAGAAGTTTTTAATAAACAACTTCATTATAAAAACTTTTTTGAAAATGTAATTCTGTAAAACATTGAAAAATCTACTTTAACAAAGATACGCCCTGTGCATTTTCTAATGGCACTTATATTTTACAATTAAAAACCTTGTTTTATATAAAGCCAAAAATACTCCAAGAGGTTATTCACTGTGTTTACAAAGTGCTAGAAGGTTTTTGTCTTGTATTTTTCTCTCTTTAAATAATCTGGCGTTACGAAAGAGTGGCCCCGAAGCCTTGATCACCGGGAGGGAGGGAGGCAAATGAGAAGTGGGGTCTCAGGAGTTACAGTGCCAAATATTTAGAGGTGGAGAGGGGCAGCTACGGAGGTGAGCTTGCATCTGAAGAAACTGGGCTAGGATACTTCTTCCAACCCCCTCCACAGAGGCACTGAATTATCATGAGGAATCCTCCTGTTAGAACCGGAACACCCCTTCCCTTGCCACAGACCCTCCTCTCCAGTGGTGAAGGTCATAGCCAATTCCTTCCACAGCAGGTTCAGAGCTCCAGGAGAGGCCAGGGTGAGGTCCCAGAGGAATCTGGACTTCTCTGGCCAACACCTGCCTAAGGCAAAGTTTCTTATTACATAAATATCCTTGTTAAAAAGCAAAATATTGATCCTGTACAATATAAACTGTTAAAAAAAAATCGTGCTTAAAGACAGCTCCTAGATAAGAGGGAAGGTAGAGGGAATGAGGGAAAACAGCTACCAAAAAGAAAGGGGGGCAGGATTCAGACTACTAGGAGTTTAGGGCAGTGGAAGAATTTCAACTTAGGACAATATCTACGAGCAAAAAAGTAATCATACTTGCTTCCCGGATTTCCATTAAATGCCATTTGTAAAAGGTTGGGGGGAAACTCATTGGTGCTCCTTTTCCCACCTCTCCTCTGTTTAAAAAACATGTGCACAGATCCTGAGCTGACACAGCTGGGTAGGTCATCCCCTGGCCCCCAGGACCGCACTCAACTTTGACCAGCTGTGTGCAGGATGTGAGGTGCCTGCCCCCTGTTCAGGGCAACTCATCGCTGAAGGAGGCTAGAGAAGGTGGTGGGGAAATGGGTCATCACCCCTTTTTCCTGGTCCCCGTTTGGTCTCTGCCATATGCCATGGCTCCTATCCTGGGCAGACACCCCTCAGGCTCTCATGGCCTCAGTAAAGGTACTGAAGTGGGTTTGGTACTGAATGTAGGATAAAGCTATTCTTATCCTTTGAACAACCAGGCCAATAAGGCTTTTTTTTTTTTTTTCTATTCTTTTTAAATTTGGGGAAGGGAAGTTTAAGAAACAGCTGGGCGGCTATGGTCCAAAAAAAGGTGAAGGCAGATGTTCCTCTGTACCAGCAAAGTTCACAGTGAGAGGGAAATTCCTTGTGTAGGGTGAGGGCACTGATGGAAGAGGAAAGGAGAGTCAGGATGGAAGGGGGGAGGGGAGAAGGGGCAAGGCCCCACTTACAAGACTTTAAATAGTTGCTCTGCCTGTTAGGAGTTTCCCAGCATCACTAATGGGGGAGAGAACTCAGGAAGGAAGAGGAGAGGGCAGGCAGGGAAGAGTGGACTCTTTAAGCCTGAGATTTTATCTTCCATGGCCAGAGGCCCACTTGCCTCTATAAACAAGGGGTGCAGGGAAGGTGGCAGGGAGCGGGTGAAGGGTAGCTGGGTCTAGAGATGAAGACCAGAGACAATAAGGAGAATGGCAGCACAGAGTCCTGCTTGGATCTTCATGTACCATTTCCCGTAATACGAGTCCCAATAACATGCACAGCATGCAGGAGATGGCTGCGTACCAAGGTGGACGCTTTTAAAAATAAACCTTAATTAGTCCCTGGGACTCACTGAAATGAATTTTTAGAAGCAAATCACCTAGTCTGATCCTAACCTTGCCAGACATTTTTATGTGTTTTTTTTTTTTTTTTCCAAAAGTATCCCAAGCTACCCTGCCTAAATCAAAACATGCTTATTCACTCCACATTGCTTCCCATCAAGGACCAGGGAGCTACATTTTAAGGCTTGCACCTCAAAGAGTACTGGCCTGGGCTGAAGCAAAAGCCTGGGTCTTGGACCTGCTCAGTTCCCGATGATAAAGCAAAGTGATTTCTAGAAGGGGAGGGGGGGGTGCTGTGAGGACTGGGTGGAGGCCGAGGCAGTTCCTTGGTAGTTTGTCCTGAAATCCTAGTGGAAAAGCCAGCATGAGGCACCGCTGAGAGAAGCGCCCAGAAACTACTGGCTGCATGTGTAGAAGTTAACAGTAAAGAGGTAGAAGTGTGTTTCTGAATCGGAGTGGAGGTGTCTCATGAGGGTCCCTCATTGGTGGTCCCTGAGCTGCCTCCCTTCTTTGCGTGGCGAGAGTAAAGCCCATGCAGAACTGAGAAGTGAAGCAGGGATGGGGTTCGGCTGGGCAGGGGCTGTGCTTGCTGTGGCAGGGAGCCCACAAGCCAGAAGAGAAGGAGTTATCTGTTGCAAGAAACCCTGCTAAGTACTGGGGGCAAATTGAGGGGGCCACAAGAGGAAGGTAGGATTTCTTTGAGGGGGAGCAGAGAGGCCTATGCACAGTGGCCGAGTCCTCAGTTACTGCAAAATAGAGGAGAGGGTACACTGTGGATAAGAGAAAAGGTCGGCATGGGAGCCAATGATGTATCCACAGGTTAGGACTCAACTATCTGCCCAGCCCTAACTTCCTAAAGACTCTTCTTCCAACAATTCCACAACTTCCTGGAAAAGGGACAAGCAGGAGAGAGACAAGTCAGGGATTCACACCCTCTCCTTTGCTAGCCAACCAGCTTAGAACCCAAGTCCCTCCTTTCAAGACTACTGATAAGAGCTCATGATGTCTGGGGGGTGGAGGTTGGGGAATGGGGGAGATGGAAGCGGGCATGCCTTTCATTTCTTCCCCTCTCTAGTTCAAGAGGAGGAGGAGGGGTCATGATGCACTTGGAGAAAAACAGAATTGCAGACCTGTGAGAAATCTGCTCCAATCTTCTTGCCTGTCTCGCAGACACTGCCGAGGAAGGCAGAACAGACAGTCATGGAAGATGGCAGAGACTGAAGCAGTCCAAAGTCAGTTTATTTCCCCACAGGGGAAAAATGTGACCTCAAGTGAAGAGAAGTCAGTGAGACCCGACTCCGCCTTGTAAACAGGGCTCCAGTTAACACCAGGTACCAAATGGTTCTGGCTGGTGCCAACTGGAATGGACTGGTGGGAATGGATTCACGGCGTGTAAACAATGTTCACTGCAATCATTCTAAGGCTAACAGCTTGGCAAGGGAGGTGAAATGGTGTGTCTGAGGCGACTGTGTAAACGGTACCGTTGCTGGACAACACTGACTGGAAATGAAGGCGCTGCTACGGGAGGGACGGGGGTGGTGGGCCAAACAGAGGCCCGCTCTCCTGCCTATCAGTTGGAAGCAGGCGACGGAGCCAAGTGACCCTCTGCAGCAGGGCCTGACCAACTGCTGTGGGGCCTGCAGGTTGGGACCAGAAGGCGGGCTTCTTGGGCTCTTTCTCTCGAGGTCATCCAAAGTGAAACCCTTTGTGTCTCCAAGAGGCCTCCCTCCTTCTCCAAAGAGGAGGAGGTTCTGACGCTTTGGAGAGGGAAAGGGCTAAGTGTGGCTCCCGATTCAGGTCAAAAAAGCAAAAGTAAAAATACCTGAAGTTCTATGGTATGAGATCTTTTCATGGGGCTGGGGCTCAAGGCTCCTTCCAGAACTGATCCTGGAGCTTGAGCCCCCAAACCAAGTGCTCCATACAGATACTGGAATTTTTTTCTTTTTGAACCCAGTTCTGAAAGCTCAGCTGCCTTCACGGGGGATGCAGATGGGGTGGGTTCAGAGGCTCCCTGAAAGAGCCGAAGACTGAGCTGAGGGCCTCCCTGGGGGCTACTGGAATGCCTGGTGGAAACGAGGCAGGGTGGTGGTGCTCAGGCCAGAGGTGAAGACAGGAGGCAAGGAGTGCAGAGGTCCAAAGTTCAGTGGTCCGCCAGCTCCCGGGGAATCCTGAGGCTGAGCTTGCAAAGTGGTGAGCAAGGGCTGTGCCTCGGCCTGGGAGTAGCCCATGACCAGGCCTCCAGTGGCCCCGGGCGGGTTACACGGGGGTAGGTTGAGTGGAAGAAAGCCCAGTAAGTGGGAGAAGTCCACGTTAGCAGCGCAGAGGGCCTCGGAGAGGTTGGCGGGGCTCTTGGTGAGCAGTGCTTCATCTAGGAGGGCCGCAGCTGCCGCCGGCTGAGGTGAGGCGGGCTGGGGTTCAGCGGACGAGAGAGACAGGCTTCCAGGAAGCTCCGCCAGAAAACTATCCACCTCCACTTTGGGCAATTTGTCGGGCAAGTATGAGGTAGATCCAAGCTGGTATTTGGGAGGAAGCTGAGCTGGGGAAGAGATAGGTGAGGATTCCAGAGGGTAGCTCATGCCCATGGGCAGCGTGTTGTGTACCAGGGAGTGTGGCATGCCCGTGCTGGGCATGGTAGGGATGTGGGCGCCATACATGCCCATGGGCAACATGCCAGGGAAGGCCTTGGCCCCCATCACGTCCCGAGAGGCCATGCATAGCACAGGGCTCAGCTCTTCCTTCACACTGACTGTGGAGCTGCAGCTGAGGAGGCCTAACATGTCCACTGGCTCTGTCTTGATTTTGAGCAACTCCTGCGAGTGGCTCTTCTTGACATGACGTGTCAGGTGGTCCTTGCGGCCAAACCGCTGGGCACAGTACTGGCACAGGAAGTCCTTCCGGCCTGTGTGCACCACCAGGTGCCGCCGCACATCCTTACGAGTATAGAACCGCCGGTCACAGTGGTCACAGGGGTGCTTCTTCTCCTTGGCACCACCCGCTACTCGGCGTGAGTGGGCCTTCAGGTGCTCTAGCAGGGCCTGGGTACTCTCAAAGGTCTGCAGGCACACCTTACAGCTGAGGTCACCGCTGCTAGCGGCATGCATAGCCAGGTGGCGCCGGTAGCCTAGCTTCGTATTGTAATTCTTACCGCACTCAGAACAGTGAAGGGCCTCCTTGTTGGGGTCATGGGTCTGCAGGTGGTTCCGCAGATGGTCCTTGCGGTGAAACATCTTATCACAGTACATACACTGGTGGGGTTTCTGGGCTGAGTGGGTGGCCATGTGCCTGGGGGTAGGGATGGAGGATAGAGAAGAAAGGAGATCACAAGGGCTGCCCAGACAATTGAGGAGTCCATTAACAGGGAAGTAGATACAAAAATTATGGTAGAGCCATACAATGGAATACTGTGCCAACTATGTCCTATAGACACCCTTACCCACCTGCAAAATCACATATGTACTCCTAGTCTTTGCAGTACTGTTTGTAGTAGTAAAAAATCAGCAAAAATCTAAACGTCCACCAATAGGGAACTGGTGAAATAAATTATAGTAAGTTCATAAAATGCCTCAACTTAAAAAAAAATAAATAAAGCAGCTTTACATGTACCCACAGGGAACAAACTCCTAAGATACACGAAGTGGTAAAAAGCACTGGACAGGACAGTGCAGGCAGAATGGTACTATGCATATGAAAAGAGAGAAAACAGATGTATGTTTGCTTGTATGTGCTTAAAAGTATTTCTGGAAGGATATATAAGAAACTAGCAACACTGGTTCCCTATGGGGAGAAGAGATAGGAAGCTTATGGGTGTGATGGTGAACTTTCATTTATACCTTTTGGTACCTTGTGAATTTTGATTTGTGAATGTATTTCCTTTTCAAAAAATTGTATTTAAAAAATTTTAAAGAACACTATAAAAGAAAAATGAAAAAAAAGAAAGAAAAAATATATCTAAACTTCTCAATCTGGAACAATCCCAAAACATAAGGGGTTAAATTAAAAAAGGAAGTTCAATACAGTGTGTGTAATCCAATCCCTTGTGAAAATAAAAAGGGAAGGGAATACATATTTCAATGTCTTAGCATGAATACACAAGAAACTGACCCCACTGGATACCTCTGGGGAGAATGGTAGCTTCCAGCGTTAAGGACTATTCATTTTTCACTGAATGCTCATTTGTACCATTTAAAGTTTTCGCCATGTAACCAGCAACATTTTAAAGAGTGTTCCTATGGTATAACACGTCAGCATTCCTTGGTTTACCCGCTCCCATCTGGAGGGACAGCCGCTCAGAGTGCAGGAGTTACAATCCAGAGCTCTACAGGACTTTCAGAGTCAACTCAGTAAGGCTTCGAGGACCCACCATCTGCCAGGCCCTGTGTGAGCTGTCATTAACCTTGTTCTCCAGAAGAGGCTGAAGCACAGGACAGCCCCACCCACGTCAGTAAGTAGCAGAAGCTGAATCTGAACACAGTCCTTCTTGACACCTGGGTTCACTTAGGTATGCCACGGCTATCTCTAGTAGAGCACCCAGTGATCCTTCCTACCTGGAAGGTATCAAACAGAGCCATTACCCTCAGGTTCCATGGGAGTGCTCACACCACCGACAGCTACTATTAACCTCCTGTGACATACCAGACACAGTAACGTATGAGAGGGAGGTGCTGAGGGATCCACAGTCATTTCCCTCATTTTACAAGTGAGGAAACCAAGGCACTAAGAGGTTTGGTAACTCGCCTAAGCTCATGCAGCGACTACGGTTGGCATCAGAGCTCCTGCCTCCCAGACTAGGACCTTTCCTGCAGCCTCTCGCTGACACCCACATTGTCACTAAGAAAGTCTAAGAGGATGGTCCCAACTGGAGTCCACCTAAGGCACAGGAGCACACAGTTACCAAAGCATTCCTGAGGACCACAGGACTGTCATGAGGGCAAGCCTGGGCACACTACCCTGTTACCTGCTTTAGTTCCTTCCTATCAACTGTTTTCCAGACAAGAACCGAGGCTTTCTTTGGTCATCTTGCTCATGTATTTACCTGTTTGTGGTCTGTTCCCACTACTAAGATAGTAGGCTCAAGGAACACTCCCATCTGTCTGGCTCACTGCTCTGTCCCTGGCCCTGAACACCATGTCTGGTATATAACAGGAGCTCAATAAATTATAGTTGGCTAGATGAGTGGACGAAGCAGTGTGCATCAGGCCGTTGCCTCATTTGTAAAGAGCATATTCCTGTTCCTCTGATGGGAAGGCAAGGATAAAATCAAAATCAGTTTTGAGCAAGACCCCCTCCCTTCCGAGCTGCTCTGCCATATTTACTTTATACTAGCACTTTCACATTCTATTTCACTTTATGTAGGGCTCTTGGGCTTAAAGTTTCAGGAAAGCTGCTGACCCAGAGGACACCAGAGATTCCACAGAGACAGAAGTCATCACGTGAGTAGGGGGCTGGTTCAGAAGAGGCACTGCAGGACCAAAGACGCTACGGGACCTTGGGTAAGTTACTTCCCCACTCTGAGCCTCCACTTTAAAATTTACAGATTGGACCAGAGGGTCTCCTTTTCCTTCTACAGTTAAGACTGATTTCTAATTTCTGGCTAAGATTACCTGGCATTACCTGGCAAAGGTGGGGAAAGTAGTATTGAAAACATTGTTTAATCTAGTTTGTTCATGACGGTCTGATATTTCCCCATCGGAGTCTAGTGTCTGAATACAAATACCACCAGAAGTTTTTAGCGAGTGATTTCAAATCGGTGGTGTTCAGGGTACACTTATGGGCCAATAAATCTCTACTCTTCTGTCACAGATAAAGCCTCACACTCAGTGGAGTCTTTCTGGCTTTGTCCTCTGGGAACCTCAGGGCAGGAAGAGGTATGGGAGCGTCACCTACCTATACAGCTTGTACTTGGAGGCAAAAGCCTTGCCACAGTGCAGCTGAGGGCAGCTATACGGTCTCTGCTCTGGATGGGGGAGGCTGTGAGGCCTCAGCTTCTCCCCATTTGAGAAGGGCGTCCCCGAGATTTCGCATTGGCACTTCACTTGACTCTCCGCCTCCCGGCCCCGAGGCCTGGGAACTAGTTTCCAGCCCACTTCCTCCTCCTGCTTTGCATCTTGAATCCAGGGGGGGACGCTGGTGAAAAATGTGGTCATGGCAAGACTAATGGCGAAGGGCCATGTTATTCAGAAAGCCTCCCCATCAGCTCCACACGGGCTCTCTGCTCTGGCACAGCCTCCAACGCAGCCTTCAGAAAACAATCTCTCCACCTGAAACATCAGAACACCTGGTGTTAGGGAGCCCAATACCATGAAAACATGGGCTCTGGAGGCAGACAGATCCCGTTCCAATCCCAGCCCTTCCACTTCAAAGCCATGTGACTTTCAGCCAATTACTTACTTCCCTGAGCTGTCTCCTCATTTACAAAATAAGTTTAATAATCTCCTAAATCACAGGACTCTTTTGGCGCTTAAAGGAGCTAATGAATACAGAGTATTCAGCAGCAGGCTGGACACCTGATAAGTGCTTAATGGTGACTACTATTATTACTAGTTCTACCTAGGCTAATAAGAAATGAGATAATCTGAGGAAGTAAAAGCCCTAAACTCCCAAATATTCTCTTCCGACTTCACTTTGATATCCTTCCCACTAAATTTAGAGATAGCCGCTCCTCTTCCTCCTCCTCACCCACTACTCTCCACAATCCTCCTCCTCGCGGAGGTGCTAAAGAGCAATAAAATGCCCAAAAGGCAACAGAGAAGGAAGGAGAAGCTTTTGCTTAGGAAATTTACACCCCGGCAAGACAGCCCCTGAGCCAGATGTGTTTCTCGGCAGCACGTCAGTAAGAGGTTCTGCCTGAGGAGGCGACAGCAGACTGGGCAGTTCCCCTAAAAACCCAGTCCTGGTCCCATCCTACCCTCCACCATTCTCTGGGTCTCCTAGGCCAGGCTTCTTTAGCAAAGCCTGTCCAAACCCCACGTGCCGCGCGGCCCTCCTGCAGACCCTTGTAGTGCACATACTCCATGTCTCCACGGTGAGCAGGCAGCACACTCACATCAGAACTCCTCCACCGAACTGATTCTTGGAAGGCTCAGATCACAGTTCTTTCATTTCCATACACTTAGCATCTAAAAAAGGACTCTCAACTTTCTTATGGTTCCATGAGTAAGTTAGTCATTGAACACAAGTTGATGCAAGGCTAACTTATGCTCACAACGTTCAGGTTTAAACTGGGGTCAACAGCCCTTCCAAAGTGGGGAGCCAACACCTTGAAGTCTGATCCCTTCTCTTGTTGAAGCAGGGGGAGGGGGAGGGGTGTGGGAAAGGGGAAAACTGGAGCAAAGATGACAGAACTTTTTTCCTGACATCAATTCAGAGAGGATGGGAGTTACTGGACTGACTCTCAAAAGGGGGACAACCGACCCACATTCACACTAAGAAGATTACCAACTGCAAAGCAACTTGCTACAACAGGGGGATTCCTTTTGAAGAAGTCATGCCAAAATTTGGTCATGAGGCTTTCCCATGTGAAGGGAGCAAAGGACAGTGGGGACTGTCCACGAGAATCTGGGGAGGGCTCCAACCGCACAAACAGCTGTGGGCCACAGAATGCTTGCTCAGCTCATTAGCACCTGCTGCTTACAGTGACCATTCATCTAACAGACTGGCCGTGAACGAGATGATGGGATCAGCGGGTTCATGCCCCAGAGAGCTTTGCTCATCATTAACGTGAGCTACGTCCTGTTCAGGAACCATTCCTCTTGTTGAAGAAACATTGCAGTGTAATATGATAAACATTTCCCCATCATGAGTGGAGATTTACCTAGAAAGATCTGCACAAAGGTGGCTGCATTTTGCATGAGTCACATGCTGGGGAGGGGTAGGCAGCGCTAAAAACTAGTCCCACTTGAGCCTTCGAGTCATCATGGCCTATCTGCCTCCTTCACTATAAATCTCAAAGGCCTCGGACGTCTGCCTTTGATGGGTGAGGTCCCTCCTCCTTCTCAAGGGTGGAATTACCTGTTTATAATACCAGCGATTACCACGCACCTTGGAAGTGGGTAGAGAGCGAGCACAAATTTGAACATCTAGTTTGGAGGGAATTTACCCCACCCTCAAAGTCAAATTCTGCTCCCCCCTGCTATCCAAAACCACGCACCCCAGCCTCTGAAACGCTGGGAACAGCAGCCAGAGAGAAGCAGGTTGCATCACTCCGGCCGACGTGAGCGGGGAGCCGAGCCCTGGAAATTCCACACAAACTCAGAAAGAGAACAGTACGTCCCCCACCTCCCACACATACACCTCTTCTGTTCTCCTGAACAAGCACAAACAAGACAGAGCAGTTTAGTATGCTGCTTCTGAAAGAGTGAGTAATGGGCTTCTAGGAAAGAGGCTGGTGGTGGCTAAGGAGAGCTCACGAGGTTGTAATGACAGAACCAAAGGAGGGAGGCAGCCATGTGCTTGCCTTGATCTGCGTTTAATGGGGCATTGGCCTTAAAAAGAAAACAGCCAACACCCTGATCCTAGTTCCCCTATCCTTTTAAAAAGGCCCAGCCGAAGCCCTTACCTATAGTCACTGACAGGCTGCCAGTGTTACCTCGGGAACCCTTTTGGGAATCTAGTCTCTCTCCCTCTGTCCTTTGTCTGCAAACTCCTCTCCTCCAGGAAAGTTCCTGGGCCTGTCTCCTTCAGACTTCTTCCTGGGCAAAACTGAAAGAATTCTGCTTCTCCTTCAAAGCCGCTCTTCTGCTCTCACGCTCTAACCTTAACAACTGTAGAGAAGCTGACGGAACCTGTTCCCATAAAACAAACACAATCAATCCCTCCCAGTTACTGGTATAACTTGGTATATTTTCATCCAAAGATCCCTTCTGCGGCCCGATCTGAGGAGGGAGGCAGTGTGGAAAGAACCTTGGACTTACTATCAGAAGAGCTGCCACTTACGGGCTGGGACACCACGGGCAGGTTACTTTGTTTCTCTGAATCTCAGTTTCCTCAATTTCTACAATAAAGACGCGTTCTCCTCTCCTGTAAGGGTCTCACAGAGGACGGGGTTTCTGCCACAAAAGTGCGTGCACACACACAGTGCCGTCGCTGAGGCCCACACTGTGTCTGCCTCTTTTCCGCACAGGGCCCGGGCAGTACTTCTTTGCCCCCCCCCCTTAATGTTACTTCTCAGGCCTCTGGGTGAGTTTCCTTCCCTTCGCCACATCTCCCCAGAATGCAGCCTTCCCCTTTTCCCTCACCATCAGCCGCCAGCACATCCCCCTCCAGCCAGCGGCCCTCGCGCTCCCTTCCTCCAGCGCCAGAGCCCAACCCGCAGTTCTCGCACTTGCGTCTCTTCTGTTGCAAGGCTCCATACCCCACACACGAATGCTTCCTAAAAACTCTGGAAGGCCCTCCGTGGCAGCTGAAAGCAGACCAACTGCTCTCCAGTCTGTCTGTCCTGCTGTGTGCCACCATGCCTGCTGCCCTCTGACGAAACTATAGTTTTTATGGTGTTACATCATCTCTATAGAAACTGCGTTCTTTCTCCATTATTAGCCTGTTTCCTCATCTGTAAAGCTAAAAATACTCACCTCACAGGCTTGTTGTGAAGGATTATTTTAGTCAGGTATGCAAAGGGCTCAACATAGGGCTTGGCTTGCTCTAAGTCCCCAACAAAAGGCGGCTATTATCTTTGCCTTTGTACCGAGAGTTGCACGTTCCCACCTTCTGCTGCCACACTAAATTTGTCCCAACCCTCCCCAAACTGTGGAGGAGTCGCCCCCCTCCCCGCAGCAAGGAAAGGGTTAATCTCTAAGTGTTCTTAACTAGAGTGACCCACAGAGGATTAACAGCTCCACTTCAGTGACTACCCGAAAATAGCTTTTATCCCTCCTGCCCAAGAGCTACTTGGGGATCTGAAGAACTCAATTCGACACCTGCCGAGGAGGAAACCTACCCGGGAAACACACCCAGGAACGTTCCTGAGGGTGGACAGAATCTTCCCTTAAGCAGAACCCAAAATAGCAACTGGGAAATTATAAATAGACGGGGGAGGGGGGGGGGCCCGGGTCTTGACCCGAGCACCAGAAACAAATCCAAAAGATACACTGGCTGGGAAACAGCGAGAAAGGGGAAACGAGCTGAGCCGCCCCCCTCGCTCACTCTCTCACACACACTCCAGAGTGGTGGGAGAATTAAATTACAGGGAGGCTGGAGAGGCTCAATGACTTGCATCATTCCAAGAGACATCAAACAGGATTAGCAGGGGTTGGATTTACTCTCGGGCTGCTAGTTCTTCTGTCACTGGAGATGGGCCCTCTTTGGAGTCCCTTTGATTCACTATTTCCTCTGGATCCCGCGGCCTCCCACTCCTGCGGAGGCCTTGAGCAAATGGCTGCAGCTCACGACAGCCCCATTTTCATTAAGAGGAAACCTGGATGGACATCCCCTAGTACTCACCACCCCCCCACAATCTAGGGGCCTCACCTTGGAGGGCAGGGTTAGAAATCCAAGGCCAGACTCTATCACAGTCCCAAGCTAACAGGATGGAAAAACACACAAGCCAGGAGACAGGCTACTCATGCAGGTGAAAGCACCAGCAACTCTGCCCCCCCCCCACCACCAGTTGTCCCCTCATCTTCCACCTTACAGGTCCCTTTCTCCCACCAAGCTGGGGCCACAGCAGGGGACTGGATTTACAGGGAATAACCAGGCTCCTCAGGCAGCTTCTAGACCACTCCACTGTGTGGTGGGAAAGGTTAAATTCCCCCGGAGCTGGGAGAGATGGGAGTGGACGCATGCTGGAGAAGGGGACAGAAATTCAGGGAGAAGTCTGGAGGAGGTCACAGGGATGGGAAGGAAGGGCAAGTATGATGAACAATCATTAGCAAGTTAACTGAGCCTCTAAGGGACCTCCCTCCCCCCAACAAAAAAAAAAAAAAAAGAAAAAGAAAAAGAAAAAAAAAGAGATGGGGTGTTATAAGGCTAGAGGATTCCAGGGATTGAAGATAGAAGTGAATTCTCTGAATTTCAATGGTCTCAAAACGGGCAACCAGATAGATGATAAGGTTTGGAAGCATGGTCACTGAGGAAGGAATTATAGGTAGGGCTTATCTGGGTTCTCCAGAACCAGGTATTTGAGGGAAGCCTCAAAATGGGTTATGTGGTTCTGGAAAACGAAACCGAGAGTAAAGAGCGGACTATTTGGAGCAGGAAAGGGGGTTATGTGGGTCCGAGTAGGCGTGTCTGAGGGGAGGGAGCAGGTGCAGCTTATCTGCGTCCCCCAGACCCGGGTCCCTGGTAAGGTCAGCAGCGGGATATCTGGGTCTCCAGGCAGCCTGGGGGGTCAAGAATTGGGGACCCTCAGGGCTGCATCTCCAGGTCTCGGTAGGGAGGGGGCCAATGGGGTTTCTTCCGGCCCCCCAACCCAGGTATCGGTTCCAGGGAGAGATTTCGTCACCCTGGGGCCTATCTGGGCCTGAACTGGCGTGGAGGGGGCCCCGGGTCGGAGGTGTGGGCGACCGCGCCGTGGGGCCCGAGATGAGAGGCGCCGCCGCTCCGGGTGCCGGGCGCGCGGGCGCAGCGAGACGGCCTCCCGCCCCGCTCCCCGCCGTCCCCCGGGGCCCTCGCCGGCACTCACCGCGCTCGGGGCCCCGTGCTGCGGGCCGGGCCGCGCTCGGGCTCCGCCAGGCCCGCTCAGGCCCCGGTAGTGGCGGCGGTCGGGCCATTGTGCGGTGCATTGTGGGAGAGCGCGAGCGGGCGCTCCGGCCGTGGAGGGGGCGGTGCCGCGGGCTCTCTATGGTCCCGCCCGCCCGCTGGCTAGAGCGGCCGGGGCGGCGCGCGGGCGGCGCGCGAGGACCGCCGGGAGCGGGGCGGACGCTCGCGCCCCTCCTTCTCTCCCCGCCTCCGCGCTACTGCGCGCCCGGGCTCCGGAGCCGTCATGGGCGCCGCCGCGTGGGCATCGTCGCCCCTGCTGCTGCGTGTGTCTCTCCTGATGCTGATTCTGCCGCTCCCGGGGCTGCCCGCGGGCTCCTGGGACCCGGCCGGTTACCTGCTCTACTGCCCATGCATGGGTAAGGCCTCCCTAGCCCTCTGCTCAAATGGGGAAACTGAGGCCCAGAGAGGAGAAGGCCCTCCTCTGAGGCACCCAGAGATACCTTGACATGTCCAGGACAGAAACCCAGAGCGGGGAATGGCCTGCTCCTCGCCTCCCTGCCCCAGTTGCGGTGGCCCTGAGGGGCCTCGGTGTCCAACCTTCCAATGTGGCAGATGAGGAAACTGAGGCCGGAAGAGGTGATGTGTCTTGTGCAAGGTCTAAGCCATCCTAGAGTTCAGTAAATGGAGTTTGGTGGGGCAGGACTCCATATCGGTGACTCAACGTTGGCTCTGGACGATGTTTTCATCATTCAGCAAATATTTATAGGACCCCTACTCTGTGCCCAGCCCTGTTTTCTGCTCTGGGGATACAGCAGTGATAAGCCGGAAAACCCCACACCCCTGTAGAACCTTCATTTTTTGCTGGAAAAGACACAATAAAAGATACACAGAAGAAATAAGTAACTATGCAGAGTATCGTGGAAGAGGATGAACACTGGGAAAATAGAGAAGAGTAAGGGCGAATCTGAAAGCTGGCTGAGAGGTGCAATTTAAATGGGGCGGTGGATCGTCATTGTAGAAGTCATTTCTTCTTAAGACCCTGCAGATCTTGATGATTTGGCCCTCTGCCCACCACTACCACCACTCCCTTCTCCCCAGATCCTCCAGCTGCAGGCACTCTTTATTCCCACTCTGTGTCTCACTCATACTCAGGTCCTGAAGCCTGTGCCATTCCCTCTGCCTGGAACACCTTCCTCTTCACCTCTGCCGGATCAACTCCTTCCCGTTCTTAGGTCGCGTCTTAAGTGTCACCAGAAAGGGCTTCGCTGACCCCAGTGCAAATAATCTCCCTGTTATTGTCCCTATCACCAAACTTTTCCTTTTCCTTCCTTGAAATCCTCAGAATTTGTCACTGTTTGAAACATGTTTTGAAACATGTTAACATGTTTCATGCCTCTGTAGCTGGGCTGTGAGCACCTCGGCGGCAGAGACCTTATCCTTCTTGCTCAATCCTGTATTCCAGTACCAACCAGAGAGCCTGGCACACTGTGGCCTCTCGGTATTTGTGGAATGAATGAATGGATATCATGCTGGGGACAAGGAAAAGAATCAGATAGGGTCCTCACCCCGGCCCCCAAGGTGTTTACAGGCTGAAGACACAGCCAGTCCAAAGGCCAGAAAGTGAGAAAGGACATTTGAGGGAAGGTGAAGGACCGGAAGTAACTCCAGTCTGAGGTGGGAGGCAGAGGAAGGGATTGAGGATAGCAGAGGATTGGTGAAAGGATCTCAGTGAACGAGGCCCTGGAGTTGGCCCTTCGTGCACAGATGAGTGAAGATGGAGGTGGAAGGGCAGTCCTGGATGAGAGAGGCACAGGAGCAAACGCATGGGGCGGGGATGGAGAGGGCAGAGCAGATTTGGGAACAGCAAGGAACCTGGAAGGTCTGAGGCAGAAGGATAGGACCTAAGGGCCTTGAGTGTCAGACCCAGGAGTCCAGACCTGGGTTCTATGCTCCCAGCTCCCCTGGCTCTCCTTGGTGCCCCGGCCCTCCTCACCCCTGGCTCTGCGTTCTTTCTGAACCCTGCACGCCCCATGCCCTCCATGCCCCAGGCCTCACCTCAACCACCATATACCATTCAGGGCGCTTCGGGAACCAGGCAGATCACTTCTTGGGCTCCCTGGCTTTTGCAAAGCTGTTGAACCGCACCTTGGCTGTACCCCCTTGGATTGAGTACCAGCATCACAAGCCTCCCTTCACCAATGTGAGTACCTCCCACTGACCTTAGCCCTTATCCATCCCACCCCGATCCTGCTTACCTCCTCCTGACCCCAAGTCCTTCTCTAGGCTTTACCTCCCACCTCTCTGAGCCTGCTCTGCTCCTCACCCAGAACTGTCTTTCTTGGCTGACTGGCTAACACTTATCCAGCGCCTTCGGTCTGCCAGGCACTGTTCTGAGCACCGCAGGAGGACTAGCTCTTTCTCCCTCATTACATGCCTGTGAGGAAACAGGTTCCCCGAGGTTACGTAACGTGCCCAAGGCCACACGGCTTGTAAGTAGTGTAGAGCTGGAACTCAAGCCCATGTCCGTCTGACTCCAGGGCCTGTGATAAAAACCTAAAGTTCCATTTCCACCCCTCATTGGTCCCACCCTCTGTGCATCCCATTAGTCAAAGGGTGATGGGTGCTAGTGTCCGTTTGAAGGAGAAACTGAGGCACAGGTTAATTAATAATCTGTCCAAGGCCACAAATCCAGGCGCTTTGGCTCCCCCATCAGTGATTCTCAACGCCCTCTAATTCCTTGTTTTTTATTTGTGTTTTCCACCGATCCCGTGTCTGTCTTTGTTCACACTGTGTCCCCAGGGGCCTGGCAGTAGGAATTGAATTAATCTAATGAACTGACTTCAAAAGTTTTTAATAAACTTTATAAGAACGATATTTAGTATGTACAAAACACTGTGTTTCATTCTTATGGCCTTTTCTCTGCGTAGGTTTTTTTTTTTTTTTTTCCTCTTGCATGCCTATATTTAGAGAGGTTTTTATCAGTAGTTAAAAGCCAGAGTACCTGAGATCATAGTTTGGCTTTGCCACTTACTGGCTGTGTAGCCTGGACAGAGTACGTGATCTCTTTGTGCCTCAGTTTCCTCATTCTTAAAAGAGGCTGGTAGTAATTATGGCCACCTCCCATAATGAGTGGGTGATTGTAGCATGCCTTGAACATTGTATGCCTCTCTGTTAGAAACAACTGAGTTCATCAATGCAAAGTGCTTAGGACATAGGAAGTCCTCAGTAACTGGGAACCACTGATGTGCTGATTTTTCACACTCCCTGTTATAGTTTAAACATTGTCCGTTTGTCTCCATCTAGGTTGTTTTCTTTCTCTGGCCTTGTCTTCTCAGCCAAAAATCTTCCCCGTGTCTCTGCCTCTTGCTTTCTATGGGTTCCTCAACCCGTCCCATTACTCTCGTCTTCCCCACTGGGGCTGTTCTCACAGAGGTCACCAAGGACCTCAGAATTGCCAAATCTAGAGGTCATTTCTCACTCTTTCTCTCAGCTATTCTCCTGGTGACACCTGGGCCTGTGGGCCTCTATCCTTCCTGAACATCCCTACGCTCCTGTCTCCTAAGACACAGCCCATTCCTGCTTTAGCCTTGACTTCTCAGCATTTTTCTCTTGGTGTTGTATCAGGGGCTTTTCTCTCTCCACTCGCTATTCAAATGTTGGTGTGTCTCCTCTTTCTGTTTGGTTATTAGCTATGCAACCTCAGGTGAGTTATCTGGATTCTGTCTGCCTGGGTTTCTTCATAAGTAAATTGGAGATAGTTATATTCCTATCTCTTAGGATTAGATGAGCAAGTCCATGAAATGCGATGAGCACACGAAGTCAGCACTCAATAAATATTAGTTGCTGTTATTACCATCATTTGCTTTGCTGTAAGTTTCTGTTAAATCTTGTGGCTTTCACTGTTCTCCGTACCTCCCAACTTATCTGTGGCCCAGACCCTCCTCTGATCCCAAGCCTGTGTTTCTAATTCCTAAGCCCTTGAGTCTACGTGGATGTTGCACAGATACTTCAAACTCACAAAGCCAGAACTGAACTTGACATCTTTCCCTTCCAAACCTTTGTCACCTGCTATATTCCCAGCCTTAGTTTATGTTACCTCCATTCACCTGGATACCATGCCAGGAACCTAGAAGTCATCCTGAATACCTCCTTTTCCCCTCTACTTCGTCTTCCTTTACCTCTCCTAACCTGTCCCATGCCCTCCATCTTCACCTGGACTTATCCTCAAAAATATATGTTGAATGAATACTTGAACAAATCAAGGGACCATTGCAGTAGCCTCCTTATTCCTCTTCCTCTTCTAATCTTACCATCCATACATGCTCTCCTCTGCCACCAGAGTGATCTTTCTAAAAGGCAAATCTATCATTTCTGCCTAAAACCCTTCAGCAAGACCTTGTTGCTAATGGCTAAGTATCCCAAAGTCTGTTGGAATGCCAATGGCTTGTGAAGGAGGGGTGCAGTGGTTAAATAAGTTTGAGAAATTACATTCTCAATTCCCCAGCCTCCCAAACTGGAGATTCAAAATACATATCATCATACTGCGAAGTCCCATAGTAAAGAAATCAGCTTAACACAGCGTTTCCCAGGTCTGTGTAAGTCTGGAGCCTTTTGATTGCAGAACTCTTTATTCCCCTGAGCTAGTGAAACATGCTTGGGAACCCTGAGCTATAGGATAAAAGTCTACATTTTTATTTTATGGTGTTCGAAGAATATTTTTTAAATCCAGAAAAATACAGAGATCAATACAGTCGCCATCCACACACCTACCACTAGAAGTGAGCAACATTAACATTTTCTTCTTTGCTTCATCTTTCTTTTTTTTTTAAATAAAAAATAAAATATTATTACAGATGAAGTTGTTCAAAGATAAAGTGTCACGTGCCTCTGGAGGTTAGTCCTGCTCCCTTCTCTCAGTCCCAGAGGCAACCACGGCCATGGATGTAGTGCCTTCAGTGTGACTCCTTCCAAGGTCTTTCGTGTACTTCTCCTGTGGCCCTGAGCATCCTTGGACCCATCTCCTGGTGCAAAGTGGGAGAGCTTCTCTAGGGAAAATACCTAGAGCTGCAAGAAGCATTTTAAATTCTAGTAGATGCTGCAAGATTGCATTCCAAAGTGGTTGTTCCAAACGTACACTTTGACTACCAGCCAGCTACAGCAGTCCCTGTTTCCCCACATCCTTTCCAACAACTAAAGTTAAGCTTTTCAGGACTGATCTTGGGTGGCTCAGTCAGTTGAACATCTGTCTATTGATTTCGGTTCAGGTTATCATCTCACGGTTCAGAATATTGAGCCCCATGTTGGGCTCTGAGCTGATAGCATGGAGCCTGCTTGGGATTCTCCCTCTCTCTCTCTCTCTCTCTCTCTCTCTCTCTCTCTGAAATTTAATAAACAGGAAAAAAAATTTAATAAAGTTAAGCTTTTATTTTAACGTTTGTTTATTTTTGAGAGAGAGAGCGAGCGAGCGCACAAGCTGGGGAGGGGCAGAGAGAGAGGGAGACACAGGATTGGAAGTAGGCTCCAGGCTCTGAGCTGTCAGCACAGAGCCCAACGCAGGGCTCAACCTCACAAACCGTGACACCTGAGCTGAAGTCAGACGCTAAACCAACTTAGCCACTCAGGAGCCCCTAAAGTTAAGCTTTTAAATCTTTGCTGGTCTAATGAGTGAGAATTGGTCTTGTCATAATTGCAATTTTTTTTTAAATTACTAGAGAGCTTGTACATCTTTTGAGCGTATTGGTTATTTGAGTTTTCTTTGCTGTGAGTTGTTGCCTCCTCTCCTTTGCTCACATTTTCTCTTACAGCGTATGTCTTTTTTCATCTAGATCAGCAAGCATTTTTTGAACATGAGGGATGTTACTATTTCTTCGTTAGTTTGCAGATAAATTCTCCCAGCCTTTTTTCATTCTAAGTTTGGTGTCCTTTTCTAAACGTTTTTCATTGGCTTACAGTCTGAGTTATCTGGGTCTTGGAGTGCATCCTTTTAATAAATGTCTATAAAATAGCCAGTAGGATACTGAAAAGGGACCTTTGCCTCTCCTTTTCCACCTTTTCCTGTAGCTCCACGTGTCCTACCAGAAGTACTTCAAGCTGGAGCCCCTCCAGGCCTACCATCGGGTCATCAGCCTGGAGGACTTTATGGAAAAGCTGGCACCCACTCATTGGCCCCCTGAGCGGCGGGTGGCATACTGCTTTGAGGTGGCAGCCCAGCGAAGCCCTGATAAGAAGACGTGCCCCATGAAGGTAGGTCTGGGGGACCTTTTCTGCCTGTTCTATGTCCTCGGCCCCCTGAAACACCATGATGGCAGTATCTGGGGGATGGCACTAGATGGGCTTAGAGTAGAAAGATGGAGATTTAAGTCCTATTTGTGACATTTGTCAGCAGTATCACTTTGGGCAGAGTACCGTGATTCCTCTGAGCCTTTACTCTACCAGAAAAAAAGACACCAATCCCTGCTCTGTCTCATAAATGTCATGAAGGTCAGGTGTAAGAGTGTTTGTAAAGTGTAATGTGCCACATCAGTAATAATAACTAGTACTCATACGGCACTTACTACATGCCAGGTACCATGCTTAGAGCTTTACGCATGTTAACTTACTCTTCAAACTGCTCCGTGAGGGAAGTACTATTAATATTTTATATTAAATATTATATATCCATTTTATAGAGAGGACATGAGCACAACACAGAGAGGTTCCGTATTTTCCCCAGGGTCACATAGCAAACAAGTGGTGGACCTGGGATTCAACCGAGGTAATTTGGCTCCATTGTCCACCCTCTTAATTTGTATACTTTCCTGCCTTCCAGCAGGTAAATAAGAAGCTGTCATATTTTATCAGGAGAAATTTGTAATTTCCTGGCACTTTGGGAATAAGATAATCCCCAGTATGTCTTTTCAGTGCTTATGCTAAAGTCTGGGGAGGGTAGTTGGAGGAGCCATGAAATTTAAGAAAGGAGACTTGGCTCACAGCCCCGACACTGCCCTCACTTGGTATGTGACCTTGGGCAGGTGTCTTACCCTGTCTAGGCCCTGGTTTCCATCTTGAAAATAAGGGCATCGCAGGGTGCCTAGGTGGCTCAGTCAGTGAAGCTTGATTTCAGCTCAGGACATGATCTCACGCCTGGTTTGTGAGATTGGGCCCCGCGTCTGGCTCAGCCCTGACAGCGCGGAGCCTGCTTGGGATTCTCTCTCCCTTTTTCTCTGCCCCACCTTCTCTCTCCCTTTCTCTTAAAAATAAATAAGTAAACATTTAAAAAGAAAAGAAGAAGGGCATTGTATTAGCTGGGCTTAAAAGTTTCTGGAAGCTCTAGTCCAAGATCCAAGGCCCAAATCCAAGGTTCACTCCCTCCCCACTTACCCCACCAATGCTGCAGGGTCAATGGGATATAGTATTATAAAGTAAGAAAGACTCCTTTAGACACCGTGGTGAACATTCCCTGCTGGAAACCAGGTTGGAGGCCACACTGCTCTGCTCAGTCTCCAACCCAGGATTTACAAAGTGACATTCCTATTGGGCCATCCTATGAGGTGTTTCAGCCTGAGTCCAGTTCACCAGGGTTCCCCCACCCAGAGTTCCTTGGCCCCATCCCCAAAGGGCTTTCCCTCCTCAGTAAGCCTTTGATCACTCTCTTTCTGCAGGAAGGAAATCCCTTTGGTCCATTTTGGGATCAGTTTCATGTGAGTTTCAACAAGTCCGAGCTTTTTGCAGGCATTTCCTTCAGCGCCTCCTACAAAGACCAGTGGATCCAGAGGTACTTGGAGGGGGCAGTGGTGTTGGGTTCAAGGGAGGAGCCTGGGGCCCATCAGCATTCACAACGCCTTCCTGACCCTCTTCCCCTCCACCACACCCTGATGTATGAGACCAAAGGTGTGGCCATTCTATCTGTTGAACTTGGGATCCTGTGTGATCTGTTCCCATCTCAACGCCTGACACGGTGGGACATTGACCTGCCACAAGGTTGAGCAAGACTTTATCGGCCGATAAAGGATGTCATAAAAAGAATATTGTGCAGTCACGTGGGTCTCGATTTCCTCCTCTAGGCATGAGAATCACTCCCCTCTTACCTTCCTCCTCACAAGGTGAAAATTGGATGCAGCGTCTAGAGAAAAGCAGCTTCGGGTGCAGACTGAGAAATGATGTCATCCTGATAATAATTGGATGTGCTTTATTAATTGTGCTCCAGTAGGCCCTGTTTAAAAAAAAATAGGTTAGCAGGGCACAGGCGCAGGCTGTGAAATATTTATAGAGCGTCTGTCATGTATGAGACATAGTGCTCAGAGGCCAGAGGTGATATATAAAAATGAAGAAGGCCCAGCCTCAGCCCTCAGGGAGCCACAGGCTAGTTATAATGATGATAACTATCAGAGTGCGCTTGCCTTGACGCTATAGCATGGCAAGAATGAACGTGGGCTTGAAAGTCAGACGGGTTAGGAGCTACGGGGGACATAAGAATTCACACAGGGTCACAGCACTCGGCATTCAGTAGAGCAAGGACAGACCGGTGTAGAGAAAGGAGTCACACTCACGATAAGTCAGACCCGGGCTCTGCTTTAGCCCTGCCTCTTCCTCGGGCGACCCTGAGCGGCCTCTCCGGCTGTCTGGCCGGAATGGAAGGAGCTCTATGATATCTGCTTCCTAGGGCATAGAGTGCATGGCACATAGTAGGGGGAGAACCGATGTTAGCTGTTACTATGATTATTCACGTGCTTTATTTCATACAAGCCTTTGAGAAACTTCACGAGGTGCATATTGTGATCGATTTCTGTTTGACAGGTAAGGAAACCACTCAGTGAGGTACAGTAACTTGCCCAGGGTAACTCAGCTGGTGAGAGGGCAGCTGCAGTCCAAATGCAACTGTTTAATAGATAATAAAGCAGCTGTTTATTTAGTGCCTACTGTGTACCAAACACTGTTCCAAGTTTTCATTTCACTACCTAGGTCTTCCAAGGTTGTAACTCATTTGATGCTTCTGCAAGTCTGTATGACAGGCGTTACTGTCTCTGTGCTATACACATAAGGAGGAGATTGAAGCAGAGGCGTGAAATCACGTGCCAAAGGTCACGCAGCCTGAAGTGGCAAAGCTAGGGTTTGAACCCAGGCAGTCTGATTCCAGAGCACCCATTCTTAACCACTGAGGAGGAAACAGCTGTGCTGGAACAGCTGCCCGTTCCCATTTGGGACTTCTGTGCTCATCCAGGACTACTGAGGATACGTGTTCATGGCGGGTCCCACTCCTCCCTCATGGTTGGTCCTGGGACATTCCCATTTGACCACCTACCTGGTTCTCGCTATTTAGTTCTGAGTGACCTGGACCTATTGCCAGGAGGTAGATCTGCCCTCCAAGGATGGAGAATTTTCTCCTGTTGACAGAGTGCCAGGAAAAATATATGATGCCAGCTCTAAAAGCAGCTCCAGAAGCAAATTCCAGAAGGCCAGAAATATCACATAAGCCTGTTTGGAAGAGAAGGTATGGTGCTGCGTGGATGCGTCAGTCAGGGAATGTTGCCAAAGCACTTGCTCAGTGCCTCACCATCTTGAGTTCACTGAGTTATAGGAGTTGCGTGAGGGCTTGGGAAAGCTTGCGCCCTGTGGCCAGATTCTTGGGAAAGAAAGACTAGTAGGAAAGATGATCCTTGGAGGCAGTTTGAGAGTTAGAGCCACCTGGGCAGCTGCCTGCCTGCCTGCCTGCCTTCCTTCCTTCCTTCCTTCCACACATATTTAAGAAGCACCTCCCGGGTGTCAAGTTCTGGTCTGGGCACTGGGGATACTGGCAGGAATAAGGTAGATAAGATTCCTGCCCTGATGGAGCTGAGCCTAATGGGAGAGACGGTGAATAAGCTTTTACAGAAGAAATTCCAGAAGACATAGTACTATGAAAGACATAAACAGAGGATGTGTGTGCGACCCTGTCTCAGTCAGCTCGGGCTGCTGTAACAAAAATAGCACAGACTAGGGGCCTAAACAGCAGGTATTGATTTCTCGTGGTTCTGGAGGCTGGGATGTACGAGACCAGGGTGCCTGTGTGCTTGGATTCTGGTGAGAGGCTCTTGGGTTAGGTTCCCATCATCTTCCTGGCTTACTGCCTTTCTGCTGTGTCCTCACATGTTGGGATGAGAACAGGCTCGCTTATAAGGCACTAATCTCATCACGGGGGCTCTACCCTTATGACCTCAACTAAACTTCATTGCCTCCCAAATGCCCTACCTCCGAATATTATCACAGTGGGGGTTGGGACCTCAACTATGGATCTGGGGGGACACAAGCATTCAGTCCATGAGAGACCTGAAGAAAAAGCCGTCCGTGGAAAAAGCTGGAGAGAAAGGTGGTTCTTCATAGTGGAGACATGGAGAGCAGAGGCTCTGAGGCAGGAACAGGTTTAGTATGCTCAAGGGGCAGACAGAAGACCAGTGTGGCTGGTCTGGAGTGAGTGAGGAGGAGACTGGGAGACTGTGCCGTTGTCTCTTGCTGCCTAATAAACCATTCCAAAGCTTAGTGGTCCAACAGCAGCGTATTAATTATTCCTCAGAGTTCTGTGGGTTGACTGGGCTCGGCGAGGCAGTTCCTCTGTTCTTTGATTTCCCATGTTCTCTATAGAATCCCAACTGTACAAAGTTATGATCCATGTTAAACATCGAATTTCTTGGTGTAAGTATCTTTTACAATATCCGCCACAGATTTGGTGGGGGCTTTTTAAATTTTTTTAATAAAGAAGAAAATTAAATTTACTCATAATTTTCAAAAAACACTCTTCGCATTTTGATGTATGTACTTCCTTTCTCCAGATGCTTATTTTAAATTTTTTTTTTAATTTTTCTTTTTGAGAGAGAGAGAGAGAGAGAGAGAGAGAGAGAGCGTGAGTGGAGGAGAGGCAGAGAGAGAGGGAGACAGAGAATCCCAAGCTCTCTCAGCACAGAGCTCGAACTCACGAACCACAAGATCACAAGCTGAGCCAAAGTCGAATGCTTAACCGACTGAGCCCCCCAGGTGCCCCTCCGGATACTTTTATACATATCTACTTACCTATACAGATTAACTTAAAATGAAATTACTGCATATGGTTTGTAATTGAGTATTGTCTAACTATCGTTTCTGAGGAGTAATTGACATCAGTATTTGCCAGGTTAGTAAATATTGCTGGCGGGATTAGTTCTCCACGTAAAAACGTGAGATTTCAAACAATGGTTACTGTGGTGTGTGTGTATTTGTGCCACTGGTGTGTGTGTGTGTGTGTGTCATTTATTCATTTACCATTGTAACCCCTTTTTTAAGTGTTCAGTTCGGTAGCATTCAGTACAGTGAAATGTGCGACCACCACCACTGTCCATCTCCAGAATGTTCTCATCACCACAGACATTAAACAACTACTCCCCATTCTTCTACACCTCCACCCCATCCCTCTATTCAATTTTTCTGTCTCTGAATTTGCCTGTCCTGGGTCTCACGTAAGTGGGATTATATGATATTTGTCTTTTTGTGTCTGGCTTATTTCACTTAGCATAATGTCTTCAAGTCTCGTCTGCGCTGTGGTGTGTATCAATATTTTAGTCCTTTTAAGGCTGAATAGTTCATTGTATGTACAGACCACATTTTGTTTATTCCATTCGTCTGGTGATGGACACCGGGGTTAGCTGGGCACGTCTTGCTTTTGGTCAGCTGTCAGCTGGGGCTGGAGTCTGAAAGCGCAGCCGGACTGCGTGTCCACGAGACCTCGTTCATGGCTAGCAGGCAGGTAGTGCTGGCTGTCACCTGGGAGCTCGACGCGGGTAGTTGGTTGATGTGAGTACACTTGACCTCTCCATGTGACTTGGGCTTGCGACAGCGTATCAGCCAGGTTGCGAGAGGGTGCATCCATGGGAATGGATGTTTCAAGAGGTGGGAGGTAGAAGCTGCTGGCCCCCAACACCTGGGCCTGGTGACACGGACAGTGTCACTTCTGCTCCATGCTGTTGGGAGGAGACATAGAGCCCACCCAGTGAAAGGCGATTTGAAGAATTGATCTGCCACACAGGCAAGGAGATTGGAGAAGCAGGCTGGGGTCAAACTGTGCAGGGCTTTGTAGGCCCTGCTGAAGCGGTCTGATGAGAAGCCCGAGTGCTTTACAGGGGTGAGCCGGAGAGTATATATATTTTAAACAATTTCTAAAATAGCGGACACTTGCTCGCTGTAGAAAGTCGTCCGCTGGGGCTGGGGGTATGGGGATAGGGAGAATGGCATTGGAACGGGTCAGGCTCTTCCTTGGCTACCTGTGTGAGTAGGCAAGTTGCTTCCCTTCTCCAGCCAGTGTTCGAACTGTAAAATGAAGGAGGTGAGCAAGTCCGTGGCTTCCATACTGCTCCTCAGAATTCTTAAGTGCCTGTAGTGCCACGAGGCTGACAGTGCAGAGCCAGCTTGGAGGGACTCTGTTCCCCTCCCCCACTGCCTTTAGCCAGTAATTCTCTTGTATGACAACTAAAAGTTTGGATGGCCACAGATCTAGGTGTATCAGGCATAATTTAAGCTACATGTTACAGAAAACCCCAAATAACAGCAGATTAACAAGATGGAAATGTATTGTTTTCTTTTTTAATTTTTAATTTTTATTTTTTTAATATTTATTTATTTATTTATTTTAACGCTTATTTATTTTGAGAGAGAGAGAGACAGAGCGTGAGCAGGGGAGGGGCAGAGAGAGAGGGGGAGACAGAATCCAAAGCAGGCTCCAGGCTCTGAGCTGTCTGCACAGAGCCTGATGCTGGGCTTGAACCCGTGAGCGAGATCATGACCTGAGCTGAAGTCGGACGCTGAACCGACTGAACCACCCAGGCGCCCCTTTAATGTTATCTTTGAAAGAGAGAGAGAGAGAGAGAGAGAGAGGGCAAGCAGGGGAAAGCAGGGGAGGGACGGAGAGAAAGGGTGGGGGAACAAGATCCGAAGCAAGTTGTGTGCTGACAGCAGAGAGCCCAATGTGGGGCCCAAACTCATGAACCATGAGATTGTGACCTGAGCAGAAGTCAGAAGCCGAACCGAGCCCCCCAGGCGCCCCAGAAATGTATTGTTTTCTTAAGTAAGAGAAGCACTGGGGTATGCAGCCCACGGCTGGAAGGCAGCTCCATTGTGCTGGGGGGAATCAGGCTCCCATCCCTCTGCGCAGCCGTCCCAGCACCGTCCCAGCACCGGCTTTTATCCTCTGTGTCCCTTCACAGGGCTGTTGAAGCTTTAGCCGTTACATCCTTGCCCCAGGCAGCTGGAAGGAAAAAAGGGCAGAAGGGGGCCACAGCCTCACCTTTTTAAAGAACCTTTCTAGAAGTCCCATATAACCGTTCTTGCGTGTCATTGGCTAGTTCTTAGACACATGGCCTCTACCTAGCTGCAAGAAGGACAGAGCAGTCTCCTTATTTGGGGCTGCCATGTGTCCAGCTAAAGATTGGTTTCTAGGAGAAAGGGATAAGAGGTATTTCTTCCCCACTAGGTGATTTCCGAGAATCCTTCGAGCTCTACTGCTTCTGAGTCTGAACCCCCTGGTGGAGGTTTAATTCAACAGACACGTATTGCACGTCTGCTCTTGGAAGGCTGTGCACCGTCATGGTGAACCATTCTCATGGCATGAAGGTAACCAGTGTTGGGAGCTCTCAGGAAATTCTGGCTACCACCATCACCACTGTCATCGGCATATTGCAGGAAACCCACTGCAACTTTTACTTTATGTTCAAGAGATTTGGCCACATTGATCGTGCTAGCTTCTCTTGAAATTTTCCATTTTGCACGAATAAACACAACAGCTGTGGTGGGCACGCCCCTTTCTTCACACCCAACCCAAACACCTCGTTATGCAAGCACCTCCCAGCCCTCCAAGACCAGTTGCCACTCCCAAGGCTCAACTCCTACGGGAGGGCACCCTGTCCCACTTCTCCCTTGCTGCCTGCTGCACACTGATGTGCTCGATGACATCTTCCCTGCTCGCACGTCAGCCCTTACTGCTCTTATTTCCTCCCAGGCTTCAGCCTTCCTGAGAGGCCCTAAACAGGTGACATGTAATTGGCAGGTCCAGGACCTGAAGGATGAGAAGCCAGCCATGCAAAGAGCAGGAGAGAAAGATAGTCCTGCAAGACAGGGACATTGAGAGCAAGGCCCGGCCTCACCATGTCCCTGCATCCTCTGTACTCAGCATGGTGCTCACCCACTGTCCCACGGATATAATCTGGGCCCGTAAGCGGATGCTGTGCATACAGAAACCCCGGCCTGGTGGGGGATCTCGGTAGAGTAGGGGTGGGGGTGGAGAACCCCAGAGGTTTACTGCACCCAGCAACAAGAGCGTATGCCTGTTCAGCTGGACAGTGACCGGGCTGAGGGCCTGAGCTAGGGCACTCAGGGCAGGTGAAGCCAGTCAAGCTTTCTTCCCAAACAAGACCCCTAATGCCCCCTTTCTTTCCAAACAACACTTTCCTCCCTCCTTGGGAGTAAATAAGCACATCACTCTCGGCCTCTTAGTGCTCAGCTGGTCAGAGCTGGTATCCCTGCGGTGCAGCCACGTGCCAGTCCAGCTCTAAGGAGAGGGGAGGGACGCTCCAAATCCAGAAATCACCAAGGGTCAACTGCAGGCTCTCTCCAAGAGGACAGAGCGAGCACAGATCTGGATTTATCCTAGTGGTCCAGCCCCGCTGCGAGATCACAAACTCTGGCTTTCCTTTTGAAATCTTGGCTGAGGGCCTGGCAGTAGTAGCTAGTCAGCTCGTACTTCTTTCTCTTCTGATCCCTGACAGCCTGGCCTGGTCTTTCTGATAAGACCCTTGAATTCTTCCCATCCACTCATTCATTCATTCTAAAGGTATTGATCGTGCTAGGGGTTGGTGATCAGAAACATAAGGCCCAGACCCGGCCTTTGAGGGGCTTGTTGATGGCACTGGGGGAGCTGAGAGTGAGGTGCGTAATTAACACAGGTTCTGGGGACACCTTGGTGGCTCAGTCGGTTAAGTGTTAAGTGTCCAGCTCTTGGTTTTGACTCAGGTCATGATCTCACGGCCTGCATTGGGCTCTGTGTTGATGGCATGGAGTCTTCTTGGGATTCTCTCTCTTTCTCTCTTAAAATAAACATTTAAGGGGCATCTGGGTGTCTTAGTCAGTTAAGCGTCCGATTCTTGGTTTCGGCTCAGATCACGATCTCACAGTTTGTGAGTCAAACCCCACATCGGCCTTCATGCTGACAACTTAGAGCCTGCTTGGGCTTCTCTCTCGCCCTCTCTCTTTGCCCCTCCCCCACTCGCACTCTGTCTCTCTCTCAAAATAAATAAACTTAAAAAAAAAAAAATAGGTGAGCCCCGCATCAAGCCATCAGCGAAGAGTCTGCTTCAAATCCTCTGTCCCCCTGTTTCTGCCCCTCCCCCGCTCACACATGCTCGCTCGCTCTCTCCCTCAAAAATAAACATTAAAAAAAAACCAACAATAGCACAGGTTCTGGAGCAGACTGCCTGGACTCAAATCCCAGCTCCACCAATTCCTAGCTGTGTGACCGTGGGCCTGTTACTTAACATTTCTGTGCCTCAATTCTTCATCTGTAAAAGGAATAACAATAGTGCTTACTTACCTCACAGGGCTCTTGTGGAATCAAATGAGTTCATACATGTAAAACAATTAGAACATGCCTGTCACATAATCAGGCTTGACAAATGATTCACATGTACATATGTATAAAATTATTCTCGTAACAAAGAGCCAGGATGTCAGCAAACACTTGATTGTTGCTTCCTTGGCATAGGCCCTGGACCAGTGTGTGTGGGACTGATGGTGAGCAGGACTGGCCAGGCCCCTACCCTCGTGGGCTGACGTGCGAGCAGGGAAGATGTCGTCGAGCACATCAGTGTGCAGAAGGCAGCAAGGGAGAACTGGGACAGGGAGCCCTCCCGTAGGAGCTGAGCCTTGGGAGTGGCGCCTGGGAGGTGTTTGCAGAACGAGGTGTTTGGGTTGGGTGTGAAGAAAGGGGCGTGCCCACCACAGCTGTTGTGTTTATTCGTGCAAAATGGAAAATTTCAAGAGAAGCCAGCACGATCAACGTGGCCAAATCTCTCGAACATGAAGTTGAGTTTCTAAAAAGTTGCGGTGGGTTTCACGCGATGTGACGACAGTGATGGCGACAGAATTTCCTAAGAGCTTTCTTTATGCTGAGTGTTGTTCTAAATGCTTTGCTGATATTAATCCGTTTAATCTTCTCAAGAGTACTGTGACTTAGGAGCTATTTTTAGCCCTGTTATACAGATAAGGAAACTGATGTACAGAATGGTTCAGCCACTTGCCTAAGTTGGTAGACGGCATAGTCCACGTTAGAACAAGGCCGTCTGGCTCGACAGCCTGTGCCTTTACGATTACATGGTGTAAAAAGCACACAAAATAATACCTTTTTGTACAAATAGTAAAAGCATAGTCATACATAAAACCACAGTATCTCCTGGGAAGAGGGAGTAAAGGAGGGAAAGAGATGACAGGATAGACCTTTTATTTTGGAGTTTCTTTTTTAAAAAAAAATCTGAAACAGCAGAGTATTAACATCTGCTGATTTGGGTCGTGTGTATGTGGGTTGTAAAATTAGTCTCTGTGTTTTCCTGTATGCTTTGAAATATGTAATAAGTTTTCATTGAAATTTTTGTGGAGGTAATTATAGAGTCGTGTTGTGAGAAATAATATAAAGACGAGAAAACGACAACAACAAAAAAGAAAGACCACAGAGAGGTCCCAGATGCCATCCATACCCAGCGTCCCCCAGTGCTGTGTATGGGGTAGTGTAGTGTCACAACTGGGATGGTGACATTGACACAGCCCCACCCACTGTATCCACGTTTTCCTGCTTTTACTTGTACTGTCTTCTGTGCGTTCATGTTTGTGTATTTGTGTGCGCGTTTAGGTCTGTTCAGTTTTACACAAGTTTTCCACATATGTAGGTTTGTGTGTCCACCACCACAGTTAAAACACCTGAACGGTTCTAACTTCACGAGGATCCTCTGTGGCCAGTTTATAACTGCATCCATGTCCCTAAACCCACGTGTGCACATGCACACCCCAACCCCTAGGAATCACTAATCTCATCTCCACTTCTGTTCTCTGCGTTGTCATTTCAAAAACGTTACATAAACGGGGTCACAGTATGTAAGTTGAGGGCCTGGCTTTTCTCACGCTGCATAACTCCCTTGAGATCCATCCCAAATTGTTGCCTGTCTCAGTAGCTTCTTCCTTGGTATCGCTGGGTCATATCCCGTGGTGGGATATCCCACCGTTTATTTAATATTTCCCTTGTTGGATGTTAGAGTTCTTTCCAGTTTGGGGCTAATAGGAATACAGCTGCTGTGGACATTTCATGTGCTGGTCCGTGTGTGAATACAGGTTTCCATTTCTTCGGGATACACCCAAGAGTACAGTTGCTGGGGGATATGATAATACATGTCTGGTTTTATAATAAACTGCCAGACTGTTTTCCAGAGTGGCTGTGCCTATTTCACAATTTTAGGGAAAAGTTTTCGGCTGACAGAGGAAAGGCAGTCCAGGTCGAGGCAAGAAACATACAGAGGTCTGGAGCCAGAAAGTGCATTGAGGCTTGTGGAACCAGCAGGATATTTCATGTTGCCAGGACAGACTCTGGGTTTAGCTGAAGAGGGAAAGCCGGTTCGCTCCTCACTCATTCAGTCAGCAAACACTGAGCTCTTTCATGTGCCACACGCCATCCGGCACATGGAGGCACTGTCTTCTGAAGCCCGTGTCTGGCAGAAAAGACAAGGTGAAATAATTAACAAGGTACCTAGTTTACAGGGGTGAAGGAGAGCCTTCAGGAGGGTGTGATGCGGGCATCTGCAGACATCCGGTGTTTCCCATGAAGGCAGGGACACGCCTGTGTCGTCCCCCACCCCGGGCCTCAGCACACAGTAGGCAGTCAACAAATATGTGTGAAATGTGGAGCAAATGCTCTCACGCCATGTACACGTTCCCTGCGAGCGTGTCCTGGCCACAGCCCGCTGTGAGCAGCTGCATGTCCCAGTCCCGCCGTGTGGGTAAAAGGGCAGAGGTGCGGTCCAGACACCCCACCCTGGAGTGAATTACCACACCACAGATTGGAAGCCAGCATGACATACAAAAGGTTGGAATGCTCTACTGTAAATTTTTAATTGTTAAACAAGCAACGAGGGTTGTAAATTCCGTGCGGCGGGACAGTATTGCATATTGTGCCTGTTGTCGCCGCCACGGTTTCTTATCAGCCCGTTGGGGTTTCACAGCCTCTCGTGCTTCTTGCATGTTAGAAGGGCCCCTCCGCAGGGTCTCTGGGGCATGGTGCAACACCGTCCTCTTTCCTCTGGGGGTGGCAGCTAGGCTCTCTGTGCGTCCTCTATCTGACTTGCCCTCATTCCGTCCCATGTCTAGATTTTCTCCAAAGGAACATCCAGTGCTCGCCCTACCAGGGGCCCCGGCCCAGTTCCCCGTCCTGGAGGAGCATAGGCTGCTCCAAAAGTACATGGTATGGTCAGACGAGATGGTGAAGACAGGAGAGGCCCACATCCGCGCCCATCTCATCCGGCCCTATGTGGGCATTCACCTGCGCATTGGCTCCGACTGGGTAATGTCCCCCTTCCTCTCCTGGCTGGCTGGCACATGTCCCTGACTAGGGCCCATGCCTGTGCGTCTTGAACACTGAACCCACTGTGCCGAGTCCGAACCAGGGCAGAGAGGTCTCACTCAGCCAAGACCATGGTACGGTGCTCCATGATCCCGCCATAGACACGTCAGAAATGTGGCTTCAAAGTGCTTGCTTGCCAACCTTTATTTTAACAATTGCCTTTTTGGTCCTTATTTTGCATATGGATAAATAAGCATCAAGCTAGACTCCCAAGTCAGGCAGTAGGCAGAGAGAGACCCGCAGCTCAGGAGTCCTCTGGTCCAGCTCAGTGTTTAGCCAGTAGACTCTTTGTTGAAAAACAAGCTCTGGAGATTGGGTGGGGCTCCCAAGAAATGAAGATGTCATCCTCCAAATTCGGAGGCTGCTTAAATGTGCAGAAACCTCATCAGGTCATCTTCTATGTGAAAATAACAGAGCAATGTAGACAGCCTCCTTAATTTACACAAGAAGATGTATGTATGTATGTATGTATGTATGTACGTTAGAAATGCTCATTGTGGAAGACTTGAAAAATACTGACAAGTATAGAACTTAGATCAAAATTCACTCAGAGTCCATTAAGGGAGTACAGGTGACCCTTGAACAACGGGTTTGAACTGCGCAGGCCCGCTGAAATGCTAATTTTTTACAGCGCAGTGCTGTACCTGTGTTTTCTCATCCTTACAACTTTATTAGTAACTTTTTCTTATTTCTGGCTTCCTATATTATAATACAGTATGTGGTACATATAACATACAAAATATGTGTTCATTGACTATGTTATCAATAAGGCTTTCAATCTACAATAGGCTATTAGTAGTTAAGTTTTGGGGAAGTCAAAAATTATATGTAGGTTTTTGACAAAAATTATATGCATGGGGTGGGGGGTAATGTCCCTAACCCCTGTGTTGTTCGAGGGTCAACTGTAGTCACACGTGTATGCCCTTGACTCCCTTCTCATTCTCCTTCCACAAAGAAAAGGAGCCAGGCTCAGAGTATCTTGGCCCAGAATATCTTGTGAATGGTTTCAGCCAAACCTTTAGGAAACAGTTTTGTCTGTATGTGCTTAGAACATAAAAAGATATGATGCCATTTTTTTATATCTTTTTTTTTTTACATGTATTTATTTTTTTGAGAGACCAAGAGAGACAGAGTGCGGATGGGAGAGGGACAGAGAGAGACAGAATCCGCAGCAGGCTCCAGGCTCTGAGCAAGCTGTTAGCACAGAGCCTGACATGGGGCTCGAACCCTCGAACCATGAAATCATGAGCCGAAGTCGGACGCTAACTGACTGAGCCACCCAGGCGCCCCGATGCCATTTTTTATAAAGCTAGCATAGCACTAAAAAAACTCAAGATGAGGTCAATTCAGAAGAGTAGGGAGAGCCCATTCTCATAAACCTAGACGCCCAAATTCTAAGTAGAATATTATCAAGTAAACTCCAATAACATATTAAAGAGCATGTAACACAAGTAAACTTTATCCCAGGAATGTAATTCACTACATTAGCACCCAAAGAGGAAAAATCATATAATCATCTCAGTACAGGCCAAGAAAGTATTTGATAAAAGTCAACACTCATTCATGATTTAAAAAAAAAGAAAAGAAAAACCTCTTAACCAACCGGGAAAGAAGGGACCCACCTCAACTTGATAAAGGCTATCTCTCCGAAACCCACAGCAAACATGTACTTCATGGGAGCTATCAGAAGCGTTCCCACTGAAGTCAGAAATCAGATAAGGCTGCCCATTATCACCACCACAGTTCACAATTCTACTGGAGTTCCCAGATAATATAGTAAGACTAAGAAAAAAATGTTTTGTAACAAGCCAATTTGTCACTACATGGCAGTAACCGCTGTTAACTGTTTTGATGCATTTCCCTCTTCCCTCGGTGCTTTTTTAAAAAACACAGCTTAGCTTCTGTTACAGCCTTTCTCCGCTTAAGTGTCTCTTGCCCCTGGGGTCCCGGGCCAGTTGCGGTCTTTAACCCTGTCCCCCTTCAACACTGCAGAAAAACGCCTGCGCCATGCTGAAGGACGGGACCGCGGGCTCCCACTTCATGGCCTCCCCGCAGTGTGTGGGCTACAGCCGCAGCACGGCGGCCCCTCTCACTGTGACCATGTGCCTCCCTGACCTGAAGGAGATCCGACGGGCCGTGGAGCTGTGGGTGGAAACACTGAACGCCCGGTCGGTCTACATTGCCACGGATTCTGAGAGCTACGTGCCCGAGATCCAAGAGCTCTTCAAAGGGAAGGTGTGTGTGGGCCCAGTGGGGGTGCGGTGGGAAGGGAATCAAAGAAAGCTCCAGGGTGGTCCCACTGCTCCCCTCCCTCTACATGCCTCCGGTCCTCCTGACACTTGGGGGTTTCCTTTCCGGTTCCTATCCTTCCTTCAAACCCCGGCCCAAACACCTTGGCACCTTCTCTCCAGTTTCCATGCACTCGTGTAGCTAACGTGTCCCTACTGGAGCTGTCACAGTATGTTATCACAGCTGCTCTCCAGGCACCGTTTAGTCTGTGTGAGACTAGAAACACGTCCCACTTCTTCCCAACCGTGTGGCTCCTCGAAGGCAGGGTCCGAGGCTGAGTTACTGTTCTCTTCCTCAGCGTGTAGAGAGGCCTTGCCGTCACCACTGTCTAGGTCAGCGCTTAACACCATGGACGCTCGGTGGCTGTTGAATAAGGGCTTAACGAGCGGGCCCTGGGGAGAAGTCCGGTGTAACAGAGAGATTAAGACTGGACTCTGGAGCCAGAGAACTCGAGTGCTCCTCACTGTGCAGGCTTGCGCAAGTTACTTTAGTTCTCTGTACTTCTGTTTCGTTTTCTATAAAATGGGACTGAGAGTAGTCCTTTCTCATGGGGTGATTGAGAAGATCAGATATGAAGAAACTAAAACCGTTCCAGTACACAACAAGTGCTCGCTAAAGTTAGCTGTCACTGATGGTAGGCGTCGGGGGTTGATGAATAAAGGGAATGCTCTTTTGTACTTCGTAAATGCTTAAGGAAGCTGTGAATAGTAAATATTCAGTGTGTGACTAAAGAGTGGGATGTGCTCGGTGCTCTCCCAGTGGAGAGTAGGAAAGAAGTATCCATAAAATGGTTGAATTAATACTAAGCCTTCAGTAAGGTTTTGTGGAATGGACGAGAGCCCTAACTGCCTGCACAGACCTTAAAAGGTCTGCTCCCTAACAGTGGGAGCCCTTGGCTTTATGTGAGGGGCTCCCTTCTCTCTTTTAGCCCAGACACCGGCTGGGGGCCCCGACTTGTAGAGAAGGTGCCAAGTCAGCGCATCCTGGCCTCCCTCCTGCCCACCGCGTTATAGACCGTCGGAGCTGGGAGACCTTGCAGCTCCTCTAGCTCAGCCCCTGCATGTTATAGCTGAGGAAACCAAAGTCCCAAGAAGGGAGAGAATTTACCCAGGAGGTCTCAGAGCTTACGATAGTGGCTATGACGCGGAGCGGGTAAGTTTCAGGGCGTGGGTGGAATTATTCGGGGATTTTGGCCATGATTATACTAGTATTATTTCTTAGCTACCCTCCAAATAGCAAGATGATGATTTTTGTTAGATCAGAAATCTCCGTGTGACAGCAAAGCACTTTCAGCCCCAGCTCTGCCCACACCCCCACCTCTGGGCTAAGTTGAAGCATTTGGAGAGTCCCAGGGAGTTTTTTTGTGATTTTTTAGAGTTGGTATATTTGTTACACCTTAAGTCTCTTGCCATTTTCTATTTCCTGTTCATGTGCCACTGTTCTTGCCCTTGCCTACTCCTCAACCCCTTCGTCCATGGGCTCAGAGTCCACCCTTGATCCTCCGTTAGGCTGGGCCACTGCTGAGCTGAGGATGCCAATAAATAAGATGTGGTGCTGCCCTCCAAGACTCCCCGTCTAGACTCAGGAAAAGAGACTTTGCACAGAACTCTAATATATGCTGCAAGAGAGGTTCAGGAGCTTGAGGAAAGGTAGGGGTTCATTCATTCACGTGTCCAGTCAACAGACGTTTATTGAGGCAGGCCCCAGCCAGCAGTGACAAGAAGACCACCACAGCCCCGGCCCCATCAAGTGTAGGAGACTGATATTAATCAGAGTGAAAACTACAAACTGAGATGTGTGCTCCAAAGTAAAGGAATGTGGTTCTGTGAGAGTATAGAGCGGAGGACCCTGGCCTAGACCAGGGTCCACAGAGGTGAGACAGGAGCTGCAGAGTGAAGGTCAAGTAAGAAGAAAGCAGACAAAAAGATGAATGCCTCAACCAGAGGGAGAGGGCGTGCAAAGGTCCTGAGGCAGGAGGGGCCTGGTGGATAGTGGCTGGAGCTCAGCGGGTGATGGGGGAAGATATGAGCGGTGGAGAGGTGGCTTGGACAGGGCCTCGTCGGCCACATTCACGATTTTTCATTTTCATCTGAAGAGCAGGAGGGTGCCATTTAAGGGTGTTCAGCTTGGGGTGGAGGAAGAGACAGAAAAAGTTTTTCCAGCTGCTCTGTGGTGAACGGACAGAGACAGTGAGGGGACCCATGAGGAGGTAAGAGATTGTGGTGGCTGGGCCCCAGGAGTGGTGATCCACCAAGAGAAGGGGTCACTTTTGGGGAATATCTCAGGGACAGATGGAACAGGACTTTGGGGCTCAGAGGCATCCAGGCAGCAGAACAGGATGGGTGGAGCCCTATTTGATCAGATCACAGTGTGATGGGGCGAGCCACACCTGCCGGGCTAGGGCTTCCTGAGAATGGCGGAATTTGAGCTGGGCCTTGCACTGAGTAGGAAAAAGACACTCCAGGCGGAGGGAACCACGCTAGTGAAGGCATAGAGGGTGAATGATGCTGTGTTTGGAGCTGAGGCTGGCGTGGGGGAAGGGCGTGCCACGTGGGGGTGTGCTGACACAGCGTCTGGGCGACACTGCTGGCGGAATGCCCGACCCCACGTCTGAATCCCCTCTGCACCTCCTTTTGTGTCTGTCACTTCTGCGCAGGGGAAGGAAGAAAGCTGGGGGTATGGCTGCAGGCCTTGGCCAAACTGGCCACCTTTGCCTGCGGCCGCCCTGGTGAAAACGCTCTGCCCTTCCTCCCGCAGGTCAAGGTGGTGAGCCTGAAGCCCGAAGTGGCCCAGATCGACCTGTACATCCTCGGCCAAGCCGACCACTTTATTGGCAACTGCGTCTCCTCCTTCACCGCCTTCGTGAAGCGGGAACGGGACCTCCAGGGGAGGCCGTCCTCTTTCTTCGGCATGGACAAGCCCCCGCAGCTGCGGGATGAGTTCTGATCCTGGCTGGAGCACGCCGCCAGTCTGAGCTGGTCTCGCTTGCCGGGCCTGACAGCCAGCCGTGCTCCCAGGATCGATTGCCAAGGATGCAAGCTCTTCCGCCTCGCCAGAGACAGAAAAGCACCAGGGGCTTCTGGAGGAAGAGGACTCCATCTCCCAGGGCACAGGGCTCTCAGGCTCCTGGGGCCAGCGTGTCTCCGCTCCCTGCGTGCCTCCTGCTATTTCTCCTGGGCATTCTCACACTGGCAGGGCAGCCCAACCTCCATGTTTTGGTCTGCCCGGCTCTGAGCAGCCCAGGGGGCTGAACTCTTTTCAGTGACTTTTTTATAGAGAGACAGAGATACTTATAGTTTTGATATGAGGTCATGACTACCCTAGAACTCTCCTTCTTTTGTAAAAATCAGTGAAGTTCATTGCCGTAGGCATCTAAAGTGACCCTGAATGAGGATGAGGCCAGAGGTGGAGTGGTTGTATTGACCCCTTTTCTAGCTGACCCCCAAAGTAGCCCTTAGACAGGGCCAGAGCCAGCCCCACTGCCTGGCCAGAGCCCTCATCAGCCCCTCTTCCGAGGCCATTTCCAGGGTTTGGGGCGCGAGCACTTGTCTCCATCCTAAACACCATGCAAATAGAAGTTGTGAATCGTGATGCCGTGCACTGCTCTGGAGACACTGAGTGCTGCCCCCACGGCGCGTTCCAAGCAAGGAGCACCTGCCAGACCATCATGCTGTTGCTCTCAGAGTGTCCTGGTACTTGGTGGCCTGCCTCAAACCTGGCTCCATGGAGATCTTGGAGCGTGTCCCCCCAGCCTCCCTCCTGTGGCTGGAGCTCTCAGGCCAGATTTTCACAAGGGAGTGTTTGCTAAGCCTCTTAGCAAACAGATAGAAGATGCCCCTTACCCAGAAGCCGTCAGATTCCCAGTTTGCCCCTTCCTGTACAGTGAAATCTCTGCCAACCCCATGAGGCTTAAAGTATTCCATCTTGCGGGGTTTTGTTTTTGTTTTTGTTTTTGTTTTTAACTCTCAGATGCTACAGTTGTGATAATCCGTGACTCCTAAGATTCTGTGATGTTTTGGCCTACTTGTAGACCTAAAATTCATGTCTACCACCTGCTGGTGTCTTCCCTGCCGTGTGATTTCCCTTGGCCTTCAGTCCTGGGAAGGTAGAGGAGACTCTGATGAGAGCCAGGCCCAGAGCTCCGTGCAGGGCTTCTCCCTTAAATTACCTTTGGGAAGAAACATTGTCTTTGTGTCAAGGCCAGAGGTTGCAGAGCAGCGAGGATCCCAGACACCGAAAGGTGGCATTTGCTGCTTGGAGCTGCAGCTCAACTTGAAGCAGAGAAACTAGAGAAGGGGCTTTTGTGTTTTACCTCCTGGGAAATGTGAGATGTTCTAAATCCTGGGTGGACCCTGAGAGACGGCTTGTCTGTCCAGACTTGTTCCCAAGCTTCACTCAGAAGTGGCAGGAGCCTGTGCACGCCTGCCGCCGTGGGGTCTCCGGTGAGGTGCGGCTCACTGACGGTGGGGTGTGCTGAATTGGTTCGCCGTTCACAGCCTCACACTAGGCACACGCTTCAGAGCCTGGGGCCCTGAGGGGCCACCCGGATCACTTTGATTAGCATCGGCAGTGGTAACAGCTCGTGTTTCTGGATGAGAAGATGCCAGCATTGTAGCCAGATTCAGTTGTGTTCCACAGGCGAGCACTCTATTCCTCTTGGGCCCAGTTGCCTCACCTATAAAAGTGGTGATAAAACCCGATGGGGTTGTGGAAAGCCTCGAATCAGTTAAAGCATGTATAAGAGGACGTTGTAAACTGGAAAGAACCGAAGGCACATTTATGCCTGCTGATTAATTTGACGGCCTGTTGTCGCAAGCTACTCTGTGCCAAGCACTGTGCTTGTTAGGTCCTTTATGGGAATCTAGTCCCTACTCCACAGCCCTGGAGCGTAGGAACTGTTAATATCCTTCTCTTGCTGCACAGGGAAAAACTAACACTCAAAAAATTCTCATAATTTTCTCGAGGCCGCATAGCTGGTGGTGTTAAGCCAGGATCTGACCTCCCAAAGCAATTACCATTAGCCACACACCCTGTGCTGCCGCCAGTTCACAGGATGCACTTTACGCAGCGTGTGGGGGCTCAGATGGGAGAATGATCAGCCACGTTAGTTCCCACTGGGCTCCTGCTGTGGGTCTGTCACTGCCAGGAGGTTTTGGGGAGGGAGAAATCACCCAAGAAACAAAGCCCACACGAGACTTCTAGTTCTTTTCAGTAGTTATTAGTTATTTAGTCTAACATTCTTTCATTCGAATCATCTACTGTGTGCCAGGCTGTGTGCTAGGTACCAGGGGTTCAGCAGAGAATCAGACATTAAAGTCTGTTCTCAAGGGATTTGCATTGTAGTAAGTATACGGCCCAATGAACAAATGTACTGGAGGAGGGATTGACTAATTGCCAGGAAGAAAAACAAAGGGTACAGGGGAGTTCAGAGAGGGAGCAGTGCTGTTCTGGATGAAGAGTTCAGGTAAAGCCTCTCGAGCTGCCAGGGGGAGGGAGGGGGCCACTCATTCAGATCTGGAGGCAGCCCATTCCAGGCAGAGGAAACAGCGGGTGCGAAGGTCCTGAAGCTGGACTGACTGAGTGACGAATGGCAAGGAGGCCAGCATGTTTGGAATTGCAGGACCAAGGGAGGGAACAGAGCAGTAGATCAGAGCACACAAGATCCTATATCCCGGAGGGCAGTGGTAAAGCCCAAACTCTAATCTGGAGAGATGAGGAGCTTTTGCAGTGTTCTGAACAGAAGAGGATCATGATCTGTTTATAGTTGGAGGGACCCTTCTAGCTGCCATGTGGAATCAAGGTGGGAGGGTGGAAACATAGAGACCAGTGCGGGCTGGTGCAGGGGTACAAGCCAGGTGCTGGGGCTCAGCCAAGGGCCATTGCATTGGAGGTGGTGGGAAGTGGGCAGTATATGAAATATTTTTAAATCTCAATCTTTTTTATTTTTTTAAGGTTTAAGTCATCTCTACACCCAACGCGGGGCTCAAACTTACAGCCCTGAGATCAAGAGTCGCAGACTCTACTGACTGAGCCAGCCAGGTGCCCCATTAAATTTCAATCTTTTTTAAAGGAGTCTTTGTATATTTTAATAATGCAGTATATACAATTTCATATTTTGTTTTTCACTTAATAGTATATCACATTTTCCATGTTGGTACACATCCTGAATAAACGTTTTTAATGACAAGATCCCATTGAGGGGTATCCCATAGTTTAATGTCCTATTAGGAGAACTTAGTACGTTCCCAACTTTTCACTACTACTGTTTGAATAATTTTTTTATTTACACGTTTATTCCTGTATCTAAAGTGTTCATTAAGATAAATGCCCAGAAATGGAATTTGTTTATTTATTTAGTTTATTGATTTTGAGAGAGAGTGCGCGAGTGGGGAAGGAGCAGAGAGAGAGAGAGAGAGAGAGAATCCCAAGCAGACTCTGTATCGTCAGCACACAGCCTGATGCTGGGCTGGGACTCCAACTCATGGACCATGAGATCATAACCTGAGCCGAAGTCGAGTCAGATGCTTAACCAATTAACCGACTGAGCCACCCAGGTGCCCTGCACAAATGAATTTTCAATCAAAGGCTTAAAGGTAAAAATTATTACAGAAAACCTCAAATCTACATAACTATTGTGAGTAATGAACTCCCAGATCAACAGTTCTCATCATTGCACAGGTCTTTGCTCTTCCACCCCACGTCCATGTGCTGGAATCTTTCAAAGAAAATCTGAATACGTTTTGAAGGGAGAGCCAGTAGAATTTGCTGAGGCACTGAATGGGGGTAGGAGGGAACCAGAGTTTTAGGATGTTCTAAGGTTTAGGGCCCAGGCAATGCGAAACTGTTGTCCCTAATTTATGGACTGGTCTTGAAGGTGGGCCACCTCACCCACCAAGTTCCAGGTGCTAATGGTGGTCCAAGCAGTTTCTTAGAGGCGGTCTCCAGAGGTTCCTTAGCTGGTTGACAAGGCAGATTCCGGGCACCCACCCACCTGAGGAATCAGAATGTTTGGTAGGTAGTGCCCAGGTATCTGCATCTTTTTTAAAATGTTTATTTTTGAGAGAGAGCAAGGGGGACAGAGGATCTGAAGCAGGCTCTATACTAACAGCGAAGTGCCTGATGCGGGGCCCAAACTCACAAACTGTGAGATCATGACCTGAGCGGAAGTTGGGTCTTAACTGACTGAGCTACCCAGGTGTCCCCAGGTATCTGCATCTTAAGAAGCACCTACAAGTGATTTTGATGCCCAGGGGCCCAAGATCTACTAACTTGTGGTCCTCAGACCAGCAGTATTGACATCACCTGGGGTGGCTTGTTAGCAATGCAGACTCCCAGGGGCGCTTGGGTGGCTCGGTTGGTTGGGTGTCAGACTCTTGATTTCGACTCAGGTTATGATCTCACCGTTTGTGAATTGGAGCTCCATGTTGGGCTCCGAGCTGACAGCACAGAGCCTGCTTGGGATTCTCTCTGTCCCTCTCTCTGCCACTCCCCCTCTTGCTCTCTGTCTCTGTCTCTCAATATAAATAAATAAACTAAAAAAAAAAGGAAGAAACACAGACTCCAAGGCCCCATCCCAGACCAGCTGAGTCAGAGAATCTCTGGGAATGTGGCCCAGGAATTTCTTTTTAAGATTTTATTTTATTTTTAAATGTTTATTTTGAGAGAGAGCACTCATGAGCAGGGGAAGGGCAGAGAGAGAGAATCCCAAACAGGCTCTGAATTAGCACCGAGCCCAACACAGGGTTCCATCTCATGAACCATGAGATATGACCTGAGCCAAAATCAAGAGTAGGACACTTAACCGGTTGAGCCACCCAGGCGCCCTTAGATTTTATTTTTAACCTCTCCACCCAACCTGGGGCTTGAACTCACAACCTGGAGATCAAGAGTCCCATGCTCCACCGACTGAGCCAGCCAGGCACCCCTAGCCCAGCAATATTTGAACAATGTCTCCAGGAGCTAAAGTCTGAGTGACACTGCGGAAGGCTGTGGGGATCACGGACTGTATCAACCAGCAAGTGTTAATGGAGGGCCTTCTCTGCAGGCCCCTCCCTGGCAGGCCTTGAAGTTCCCACCAATCGTGGTTAATGGGGTACCTTTAGGTGCCTGGTATTTCTCAGTTTGGGTTGTAACTAGATGGAATTTGATTTAATGAATTTCATTGTTTTAGAATGGGGCCAATTTTATATAAGTAAAACAATGGGAATTACATTTTTTAAATGTTTTATTATTTTTGAGAGAGAAAGAGCATGAGTGGGGAAGGGGCAGAGAGGCGGGGGTGGGGAAGGTGGACGGAAGACCGGAAGCGGGCTCTGCACTGACAGCAGTGAGCACTGGACTTGAATTCAGGAACTGTGAGATCATGAGCTGAGCAGAGGTGGGACGCTAAACCGACTGAGCCACCCAGGTGTCCCAGATCTTTTTTAAAAAATGAAGTAGGGGCGCCTGAATGGCTCAGTCGGTTAAGCACCTGACTTCAGCTCAGGTCATGATCTCACAGTTAGTGGGTTCGAGCCCCGCGTCAGGCTCTGTGCTGACAGCTCAGAGCCTCTGAAGCCTGCTTCAGATTCTGTGTCTCCATCGCTCTCTGCCCTTACCCCACTCATGCTCTGTCTCTCTGTCTCAAAAATAAAAATAAAATAAAATAAAAAATGAAGTAACTACCAGTAGAGGCTGATTGTAGATGAGGCAGAAATGGAGAAGCTGGTATTCAAAGGAACCAAAACTGGGCAATGCTGTCCTGATATATCATAAATCCTTCAGAATATATGGAATGGAGTGGAGAGGAAGTGGAAAGACAAGGAAGGAGAGAAGGGATAGAGGGAGGATGGAAGAGGTGCGTTCTCATTTCCATGTTCCGATCACTTCAGAAAAGGTTAATGAATATTAATATTTCCCTGGCCCAAAAATAAAGATCCTTTTTCCTCCTCAGTTTTTTCTCTTTCATTAGTGGGCTTGACAGAAAAAAAAACCCGTAGCCCGAAGGCAAATCCTGCACTCCGGATTATGTTGTCAGAATTAATTCAAATTCTTACTTGAAACCTGGTTTACTTCAGGGCTCGGACATTTCCCTTGAAATAACATTATTTAAGGACAAGCAGGTTTAGTTTGTTTTTACGCCTAATCCTTTACTGATCATCGGCTCAGGGCGCCAAGCCCAACCAGGTGAACGGGTCGGAAAGGGACAAAAGGCCTTCCCCAGAAATTGCCTCCTGCCCCAGGTACTGTGACTCAGCACAAGTGGGAAACAGTGCCCACGGGGGGCGGGGGGGGGTAGGGTGGCAAAGGAGGAGCCTGGGAGGAGGCCCCATCCCTCTGAAAATCTGCCTCTCTAAAGAAAAAGAAAAAATTAGCAGTGCACCTAGCCATTTGACGTGTATTCTCCAGAGCGTGGGGGATATTTTTCTCTCTAACAATGTGCTCAGTGGCTCAGGCAGTACAGGGCGCTAGCAAAAGGAGAGAATTATCTTCTTGTTTTCTCTGTCCTGCCAACAAAGCCAAAGAGAAAGTCTCAGTTCAATGGCAGCATGTCATTAATTTCGGTACCATTTGCTAATAATCTGTCCCGGCAACAGAGAACAGACCTCAGAGTCAGACATTAGCTAGCTAGGATTTAGTAACAACTGTTTTGCTTTCATTATATTTATGTTGGAGATGCCTTGTATTTGCTTTTTTTTTTTTTTTTCAGTCACAGATGTGGTTTACAGTTTCCTTTTAAGAAATGTAGTTAGTTTACAAAAAGGGAGTTGACTTAGAGAAATGTATTAAGTAAAGGATGTGGTGTAGATTATGAAGGTGGAATCTGGGAGACCTCACTGAGCCTCATCTTTATGCTAGGCCCTAAGATCCTCTGCACGAGACCCACAGGGCTGTCGGAGGGGAGAAGGAAGTACTGACATTACTGTAAGAGAGAAACTCTACTGTGCATTCATATTCCACTCGCCCTCCACGTCTCCACCCTACTGTCTAGGCTTTCCCTCTGCTTATAGCATACTCAGTAGTGTTTCGAGATCTTACTCTAAGAAATTTTCCTCTCCTGAGCTCCTACAGGACCTTGAAATTGTAATACCCGATATGTATCGTTTACCACTTGCCAGGCTGTGTTTCAGCACTTTATATAAGCTAAATTGTCCGCTCCACAGACTAACCCTGTGAAATTGATCCTCCTATTATCTCCATTTTACAGATAAGGGCACCAAAGCACAGAGAGGTGAAGCAACTAGCTCGAGGTCACACAGCTTATGAGGAACACTGGAAGTATGCGATAAGAACCAGTGTCCTTGGGGCACCTGGGTGGTTCAGTCCATTAAGTGTCTGACTTTGGCTCAGGTCAGGATCTTGTGGTCCATGTGTTCAAGCCCCATGGGACTCTGTGCTGAAAGCTCAGACCCTGGAGCCTGCTTCCGATTCTGTGTCTCCCTCTCTCTCTGCCCCTCCCCCGCTCATACTCTGTCTCTCTCTTTCTCTCTCAAAAATAAGTAAAAAACATTAATTAAAAAAATTAGGGTCACCTGGGGGGCTCAGTCGGTTAAGCGTCTGACTTCGGCTCAGGTCATGATCTCACAGTTCGTGGGTTCGAGCTCCATGTCTGGCTCTGTGCTGATGGCTCAGAGCCTGGTGCCTGCTTCAGATTCTGCGTTTCCCTCTTTCTCTGCCCCTCTCCCACTTGTGCTCTTTCTCTCTCACAAAAATAAACATTAAATTAAAAAAATTAAAAAACGAAATTAAAACAACTGAGGGGAAAGACTATAGAGTGAAAACCAGAAAGAGAGCGAAGACTTTGGGGAGCAGTGAGCAGTGTCGCGTGTGGATCTAGGGAGGCTGCACGAGAAGGTTTGGGTTTTTCTCTTGGGGAGCCAGAGGAGGCTTTTCAACTTAAGAGTATTTGATCAGATTTTAATCAAGGCCTGTCTCTGGGTCAAGGGCAAGCAAATAAGGTGATGGTGGAAGGAGGCTCACTAAGGGGCCCCCTGAGCCATCTATGTGTGAGAGGGTCCTTGTGGTGCCCGTTGAGGCACTTACTCGGCTGTGTAAGTTATTCAACAATTTTACTGAAAATAAATTCATGCTCAGGGTAAAACATTCAAAAAGTACAAAAGAAAGTACCTGTCGAGTGAAACGTAAGTGCCTGCTCCTAGCCCAGAGCCCTCCCCAGAGGCAAACACTTCTAAGAGTCTCTTGTAAGCCTTCCAGAAATTTTTCATGCTATCTCTGGAGATACATCTATGTGTATATCCTTTAAACACACACACACACACACACACACACACACACACACAAAATCATACTCTCTGGCTTTTGCTTTTTTCACATAACACATTTAGAGTTTTCTCAATATCAGATGTGCAGATCTTCTTCATTCTTTTTACTCTCCCCATAATATCCCACAATATGAATGGACTAAGGTGCATTTAACCTATTCTGAGATTATTTGAGTTTGGTGTTTTGGCCATCATGAGCAAAGCTGCCTTGAAGAACGGGGACCATTTCCCACATGTGCAAATACGTCAGTAAGATATGTGCCTGGTCGTGGAATTGGTGGGTCAAAAGGGTGTGTGCGTTTGTTGGTGAGATGCCTCAGTTTGTCTTCACAGGATTGTTTGGGAGTCCTACCAACACTGGCTAGCCTCCCCCAGAGTGAGCGATCCAGAGATCAAGACAGAAGTGGGATGTCTCTTATGGCCTGGCCTCATAAGTCAGATACCATCACTACTGCCACTTTTATTGCTCACACAGATCGGCCCTCTTCAATGTGAGGGGCAGAGTATGAGGAGGTGAGGATCATTGCGGGCCATCTTGGAGCTTGACTACCACAAGTTGTTTGTTTGTTTGTTTCAATTAAACATGCAATAAAATTCACTTTTTTTTTTTTTTTGGTGTATAGGTCTAAGTATGTTAACACGTGCATTTGCGTAACCACCACCGCAAACAGGAAACAGAACAGTTCCATCACCCTTCAAAAAACCCTTGTGTTTCCCATTATAGTGACACACTCTCTCCACCCCTAACCTGTGTTAACCGCTGATCTATCACTGTAGTTTTTGTCTTCGGAGAAGGTCACATAAATGGAAGCCTATAGCATGGCACCTTTTGAAACTGGTTTCTTTCACCCAGAATAATGCCATGGAGACTCGTCTAAATTGTAACAGGTGTCAATAGCTCATTCCTTTTCATTGCTGAGCTGTGTTCCGTTCTATGGATGGACCACATTTTGTTTATTGATGTACCCATTGTGGGGTAAATCCAAATTGGGACGGAACATGAATAGAGCTGCTAGAAGTATTCATGCACCAACTCTCTCCCCTGTCCTTCTTCTACTATGATGACGACCACTGTGTTCAATCTTTTGACATTGGGCCACAGGTCCCTAGACCCTGCTTATTTATTTTTTCAATCTTTTTCCCTCTGTTGTTCCGATGGGAATTTCTACTGACCTGTCTTTGAGTTCATAGATTCTTTCTTTCCTGTGACATCTCCATTCTGCTGTTGAGCTCATCCATTGAGTTTTTTAAACTTTGGTTATTGTATTTTTCCATTTCAGATCTGTATTTGGTTGGAGCACCTGGGTGACTCAGTCGGTTAAACGTCCACCTTCGGCTCAGGTCATGATCTTGCAATTCATGAGTTCAAGCCCCACGTCGGGTTCTGTGCTGACATCTCAGAGCCTGAGCCTGCTTCAGATTCTGTGTCTCCCTCTCTTTCTGCCCCTACCCTGCTAACACTCTGTCTCTCTTTCTCTCCCAAAGATAAATAAACATTAAAAAGTTTTTTAAATAAAAAACTAAAAAAGTATATATTTTGTGTATATCCATATACCAAATGGAGATTTTAATATATATCTGGTATTTATGAAAAAGCTGAAGAAAGCTCACAGTCTTCATCCTTACTTCTTGGAGTCTTTTTTTTTTTAATGTTTATTTATTTTTGAGAGTGAGAGAGACAGAGAGAGACAGAGTCCGAGCAGGGGAGGTGTAGAGAGACAGGGAGACACAAATCTAAAGCAGGCTCCAGGCTCTGAGCTGTCAGCACAGAACCCGACATGAAGCTAGAACTCACAAACCATGAGATCATGACCTGAGCCGAAGTCGGACGCTTAACCGACTGAGCCACTCAGGAGCCCCTCCCTGGATTATTTTTACAGCAGTTGCTTTAAGGGCTTTTCCAGATCATTCCAACACTGTAGAGTTGGCATCCTTTCACTGTCTTTCCCTGAGCAAGCTGAGATGTTCCTGCTGCTTTCTATTGTGAGTGATTGGCCCTGGGCATTGTTAATATTGTGTTATGAGCCCTGGGTTACATTTAAATCCTGCAGAGAATATCGATGTGTTTGTCTTAGCAGGTAATCGGCAAAGTGGGTTCGAGCCACAAGCTCTGCCTGCCTGCTCTAGGCTGCGGTCCCAGTATCAGTCCTGTTTTCAAACCCTCTAATGCCACGTGCACTGCCCCCATGAGTGTCACTCACTGGCCGGAACTCCAGCACCGGCCTAGTTCGTGATTCAACTTCTCAAGGTGTGCAGTGAGCTGTTGAGGCTAGACCCACTCATGCGCAGCTAGTGGGTGAGCCCAGAAGTCCATAAATAACTTTGTGGGGTCACTTTCCCAAAGTCCTCTATCCCTGCCAACTCGTGGTAACTTTGGGGTTCCCTGAAGCGTTATTTACCCAACTCTGATGTGCAATTTCCACAGCTGCACCCCCATCTGGGGCCAAAGCAATACCGGTTCATTCCACCATCTTGGGACCACAGCTCCTCCAGTTAGATAGGAAGGTTCTCCTTCCTCATAGTTTCAGGCTCCCGTAGGCACCTGCCACTACCTCTACCACTGGGAAGGCCTGGGGGCTAGGATACAAGAGAATGGGGAAAAGAAATGGGAATCAACCTCATCTCTCTGAGGGTTAAGAGACCTCACTCCTGTTTTCTGGAGCCAGAACTAGAAGGTGTCCCTTTTTTTTTTTAATGTTTGTTTATTTTTGAGAGAGAGAGCATGAGCAAGGGCGGGGCAGAGAGAGAGGGAGACACAGATTCCAAAGCAGGCTCCAGGCTCTGAGCTGTCAGCACAGAACCCGACATGGGGCTTGAGCCCACGAACTGTGAGATCATGACCTGAGCCAAAGTCCGACCCTCAACCGACTGAGCCACCCAGGCACCCCTAGAAGGTGTCTCCTGACACTCCTTCCACTTGTGCTGATGCCCACCTCTAGGTTCGGGGCTGCAATGACACGAGCCCAGGGAACACCAGAGGGAAAAACAAGTATAAACTCACTGCCAGGTTGGTGGTATTTCTTCCCCGGTCTGCCTGCCTCTGTCTGGAGTTTGGAGCCACCTTCAGCAGCAGAGGTGGGGTGGAGACTCCTCACCCTCTTACTGGAACTGGAGGCACAACCTGGGTCTCATCACATCAGCCGCTCTGGCGGCTGAGCACCCTGTGAACTGACAGGGCTAGGTTGGACATGACAAGGCTTGTGGGGTGGCCAGGAGAACACTCACAGAGATGCCTGTAGGTCAAGTCTTAAAGATGGGTGGTTGTTTTTGGAAGGCTGGATTGGGGGGTAGAGCTTGCAGGGCAGAGGGATCAGCATGAGCGATGACTTGGAGGGGTTTAAGAGTAGATCCGGGGAGTCTGGGGCACGGGGGAGCACCATGGGAGAAAAGTCTAGAGAATAGGCTGTGACTCCACATTGGGAGATGGTGAGTGGTTTGTTGCTGATTTCTATACGTTGAAGAAAAAGGCCAGGTAGTGTTTTCCACTGGTGTGCACAGAAAGGAAGCCCCCACCCCCAGACCCGAGACAGGATGTGGGGATGTGCGTGGGCGTATGAGGCCTTGGCAGGGAAAAATGGCATCTAGTCTGAAAAGGCTAATGTCCCAGTTCCTGTGGAGGAAGAAGGGCACAATTTTACAGCTGTTGAAAGGGGACGCCATGCTGCTGCAGCCTTTCTTGGGTCAGATGATCTGTGAGAGGGGCCAAGGGCATGTCTGCTTCTGTCCCCAGGATAATAAATCTCACATTCCCCAGGGGCTTACTCTAAATTAAGTGGGGGCGAGGGGGGAGGATGGAGGACCAGGTGAGAGTTTATGTTGTATTTACTTTTGAGAGAGAGAGAGAGAGAGAGAGAGACAGAGCATGAGCATGAACATGAGCATGAGCAAGGGAGGGGCAGAGAGACAGAGAGACATAGAATCCAAAGCAGGCTCCAGGCTCTAGCTGTCAGCACAGAACCTGATTCGGGGCTCGAACTTACGAACCACGAGATCATGGCTTGACCTGAAGTCAGACACTTAACTGACTGAGCCACCCAAGCACCCCTACTACATCCTTTTGAATATTTTTTAAAATACTGAACCACATAGATCGTTGCAAATAAATTACTCAGTAATTTACTAGAGTTGGTAGATTAAAACAGTGGACATGTATTACTTCATGCAGTTTATGAGAGTTAGGAATCTGGGATCAGCTTTGTTGGGTGGTTCTGACTCAGGGTCTTTCATGAGATTGAGTCAAGATGGCCAGTGCTGCACTCATCTGAAGGCTTGACTGGGGCTGGAGGTCCTACTTCCAAGATAGCTCATCCACATGATTGTTGGCAAGAGTTATTCCCCATGTGGGTCTTTCCACAGGGCTGCTCATGATACAGCAGCTGTTTTCCCCAGAACAGAGAGAGAGAGAGAGAGAGAGCAAGAAAGAGAGCAAGAAATCGAGCCAAAGCTGCAGTGCCTTTTAGAAGCTAATCTCAGAAGTGGCACACCAACATTTCTGCCATATTCTATTGGTCATACAAGCCATTGGAGTTCAGTATGGGAGGGGACTACGCAAGGATTTGAATATAGTGTGCATGAGGGGGTCGCTGAGGGTGACCTTGGAAGCTGGCGACCACGGCATGTGGATAGATCACTACCAGTTCAAGTTCTTTTGTAAATTTAAAGAGATCACTGAGACTTTGTTATTGAGAAAAAGCAAGTTGCCTTTTGATATAATCTTAAAAAGAAACACAAAAAGTATATATATGTCTATTATACACACATATGTAAATGTATAGAAAAGGTCTGGAAGGATGCCCTTAAAACCACTAGCTGTATTACCTCTGGAGAGTGAGATGGAATGAAATGTTGTAGAAAGGAACTTATCACTCTTACGCATGTTTTTCTTTATGGCTTGGAACATTGGGTTACCGTTCTAATTTTATGTTGCTGGAGATCAAACCAACCCAAACTTAGTGATACAAGGCAACAATCCTTGGGGCGCCTGGGTGGCTCAGTCGGTTAAGCATCCAACTTCAGCTCAGTTCATGATCTCGCGGTTTGTGTGTTGAAGCCCTGCATTGGGCTCTGTGATGACAGCTCGGAGCCTGGAGCCTCTGATTCTGTGTCTCCCTCTCTCCCTGACCCTCCCCCGCTCGCGCTCGGTCTCTCTCTCTCTCTCTCTCTCTCTCTCTCTCAAAAATAAATAAACATTAAAAAAATAAAAGTAAAAAGATTTACAAAACAACAATCCTTGTATTCTGCTAATAGTCTATGAGTTGGGAATTTGGGCAAAGCCCAGCAGAAGTCATTTGTCTCTGCTCCATATCTGGGCCTAAGCTGGGAGACTATGACAGTGGGAGGTGACCTAATTTGTGGCACCTGGGCTCAGATAGGGCCAGTGTTCAGAACACCTACACATGCCCTCTCAGTGTGGCGCGAGATTGCTCATAGAATGGAAACTGTGCTCCAAGAGAAAGTGTCCTTGGAGGAAGCATCTGGAAAGTGGATATTTCAAGAGAACCAGGCAAATCTGGGTGTCTTTTATGACCCAATCTCAGAAGTCACATAGCATCATGTCTATCATACTCTACTGGTTAAATCATCCACAAGCCTGCTCAGATTTGAAGGAGGACGTTGACTCCCTCTCTCAATAGGAGTGTGAACAAATATGCAGAAACAAACAAACAAACAGGGGCGCCCAGTGGCTCAGTTGGTTAAGCAGTTAAGTGACCCACTTCGGCTTAGGTCATGACCTCACAGTTCGAGAGTTCGAGCCCCGCATTGGGCTCTCTGCTGTCAGCGCAGAGCCTGCTTTGGATCCTCTGTCCACTTCTGTCTCTGCCCCTCCCCTATTCACGTGAACTCTCTCTGACTCTCTCAAAAATGAACATTTAAAAAAAATAAAAAAAACAAACCTGCCACAGTTTTATAATTTTAAAATCTATTTCAGGTAAAAAGTGGGAAATAAACTTGGAGGCTGCCTTTCCTGAGGCTCCCTTTCCTGGGAACATCTAGCCCTTGAGCTTGAGAATTTCAGAGAAATTGAGATAACTTGACAGTTACAACTCATGCAACTTACAAGCTATACAAGCTATTCAACTCACAACTCTTTTTTGTTGTTGTTTCTTTTCTGTACCAGGAACCAACCCCTTTAAGTAAATATTCATTATAGATTTATTTGTTCCCCATGCCTTGTTCCAAAAAGGATTTGAGGAAGCTTATAAGAATTCATACAGCACAATCATATGATCAAAATATATAAATAGAACAAGAAACTAAGGTGAAGGGAAAGGAAAGTTGAAACAGTAAGTTGAGACCACAGGGCAAGTTAGTTCTTAACAATACATGCTGCCAAGTCGTAAGTAAATATTTGGCATTGCGGGGCTAGAAGGGACTATATGTTATTTGACTCAGATCCTCACCTGGCTCTTAAAATCCCTTCCCAACACCCCTAGGGATAGCCAGCGAGCTTCAGTTTGCACACTGCTGGTGACAGCAAGCTTACCACATCCCAAAGCAAATGCATCTACTAGGAGGTGTGAACCCAGTTGTCATAAACTCGAGTGCCTCCAGGGGCTAGACAGGCAATAAAAATGAGTGACGCAGGTCACTGGGAGCTGGGCAGCATATGACAAAGTAGAACAGAACACACACATCAGTTTTACCTGGGGCCACTGTTCCTCCCTCCACCTATTGATTGCCACACGGAAACCCAGGCCCAGTGTGGCCAAGCCTTGGATATCCCAATTTATATGGGAAATCTGGTTTTTAAATGTTTACAATTAATTCTTTACTTTTTAAAATGTTGAGTAGGCCAAATAAAACAGAACTGCAGGTAGAGGCTGCCTGTGGTCCTCCACTCTGTGAGTCCAGAAAAGGCCAAAGTTGTGGGCTTTCAAGTTGCCTTAGAACAGACTTTGACTCTGGCTCTGCCCCCTTATTCATTTGGTAATCACTCTATGGCCTCAGTTCTCATCTGTAAAATGGGGATAATAATAGGTCCTACCTCTTGAAGAGATAGATATGTGGTAAGAAAGATAGGTTGTAAAGTGCTTACCACAGTGCCTGGCACTGTAATTCTGACTACTTTAAGTACCTCCTATACATGGGGTCATGCAGTACTTGGCTTCTGGTGTCTGGCTTCCTTCCTTTAGCATCAGGTCTTCAAGGATCATCCATGCTGTAACACATGTCAGGATTGCCTTCCTTTTTTCTCCCTTCCTTCCTTCCTTCCTTCCTTCCTTCCTACCTTCCTTCCTTCCTTCCTACCTTTCTTCCTTCTTTTCTTCCTTCCTACCTTCCTTCCTTCCTTCCTTCCTTCCTTCCTTCCTTCCTTCCAAGTAAGTTCTAGGCCCAACGTGGGGCTTGAACTCAAGACCCTGAGATCAGAAGTCTCAGGCTCTACCGACTGAGCCAGAGACGCACCCTAGAATTTCTTCCTTTTTAGACCTGAATAATATTTCACTGTATGTTTATGCCACATTTTGTTTATCCATCCAAAAGACCCTTGGGTTGATTCCACCTTTTAGCTGTTGTGGATAATGCTGCTATGAATGTGGGTGTGCAAATATCTCTTTGGGACCCTGCTTTCAGTTCTTTTGGGTATGTGTCCAGAATCATATGGTAATTCTATTTTTAATATTTTGAGGAACTACCATACTGTTTTCCATGGTACTGGCCCCAGTTTACATTCCCACCAACAGTGTACAAGGGTTCCACTTTCTCCACATCGTGACCAACATGTCATTTTCTGTTTTCTGACAGTAGCCATCCTAATGGGTTTGAGGTGGTATCTCATGGTGGTTTTGATTCGCATTTCCCCTAATGATTAGTGATGTTGAGCTTCTTTTCATGTGTTTATTGACCATTTGTACATCTTCTTTAGAGAAGTTTCTATTCAAGTCCTTTGCCCAGTTTTTTTTATTTTTTATTTTTATTTCTATTAAAAAATTTTTAATGTTTATTTTTGAGAGAGAGAGAGAGACAGAGTGCAGGTAGAAGAGGGGCAGAGAGAGAGGGAGACACAGAATCCGAAGCAGGCTCTGGGCTCCGAGCTGTCAGCACAGAGCCCGACGCGGGGCTTGAACTCACGGACCGCGAGATCATGCCCTGAGCCAAAGTTGGACGCTCCACCGACTGAGCCACCCAGGCGCCCCGGTTCCTCTTGAAGTTTCAAACACTGGTTGGAGTTGAACCTTCAGCAGATGAGCAGGAGGGCAGTCAGAGGAGTGAGGGGAGGGGGAACTCAGACTGAGGGCCAGGAACCCCCACAGTTCTGCCTTGTTCTCTACCACTCAGTTGTCCCTTAGACTCTGGCCGTTCTGAATTGTAAGTGACGAGTTGATCCAGAATGTTCCCTTACATTTCTGGCATTCTTTCATAGCGTCCGGCATCATGATGAGTTTTTGGGGTGATGGTGGGGTTCTTGGGGTTCAGAGCTGACAGCCAAGAAAGAATTCTTGAAGACATCTTTGGTGCAAAAAGGTTATGTTATTAAATCACAGGGACAGGACCCGTGGGCAGGAAGAGCTGCCTAGAGAAATGTCTATTCAAGTCCTTTGCCCAGTTTTTTTTTTTTTAATGTTTATTTATTTTTGAGAGGGGGGAGGGGCAGAGAGCAAGAGGGAGACAGAGAATCTGAAGCAGGCTCTGGGCTCCGAGCGTCAGCACAGAGTCCAGTGCAGGGCTCGAACTCACGGATTGGACTTTGAGATCATGACCTGAGCTGAAGTCGAACACTTTAACTGACTGAGCCACCAAGGTGCCCCTCCTTTACCCAGTTTTTAACCAAGTTGGTTTTTTGATGTTGTTGAATTATAAGAATTCTTTATAAATACTGGATACCATTTGCAAATATTTTCTCTACGTTGCCTTTTCATTCTGCTGATTGTGTAAGAGACTGTTTCTCAGTGACCACCATGGAGCATTGAAAGTTTTCCTAATGGCGGGGTGCCTGGGTGGCTCAGTCTGTTGAGCATCTGACTCTAGGTTTTGGCTCAGGTTATGATCTCATGGTTTGTGAGTTTGAGCCCTGTGTTGAGCTCCCCGCTAGTGGTGTGAAACCTGCTTGGGATTCTCTCTCTGCCCCTCCCACACGTACTCTCTCTCAAAGTAAATAAATGAACTTAAAAAAAAGAGAAAGTTCTCCTCATGGATATAAATATCCTATCTTTCCCCTTATTCTATTTTCATGAACATTTCCCCATATCATTAGGTGCACTTCAAAAACATCATTTTCATTGGCAACCTAATATTCCTTCTTACTGACAAATCTCAGTTTATCTGACCGCGCTCTCCTCATATTGGACACAGTCTTTCCCTCTTGTAAATTAAGCTGGGACGAACATGCTGCTGTCTAAATCTTTAGGAGCATCTCTCATTATTTTCTCAGAATTGATTCCTGGAAGTGGAATGGGCTGACTCAGATGGTTCTTAGTCACTGTGTTAATTTTCCTTATAATTTGTGCCAATTTCATCCCATCAGCAGTGGGATAAAAGTGATTCTCTCTCTGTCCTTGCCAACATTGAGTATTATGCTTTTAAAAATCTGCTAATGTGAAATATGAATGTTGATAGTATATCAACATTAGTTTTTTTAATGTTTATTTTTGAGAGAGAGAGAGAGAGGGACAGAGTGTGAGTGGGGGAGGGGCGTGAGAGAGAGAGGGAGACCGAATCCAAAGCAGCCTCCAGGCTCTGAGCTGTCAGCACAGAGCCCGATTCGGGGTTCCAACTAACAAACTGCGAGATCATCACCTTAGCCGAAGTTGGACGCTTAACCGACTGGGCCACCCAGGTGCCCCTTTTTTTCCTCATCCCCCACGATTTATGGTGGCTTACAGCTGGAAGAGCAGTTTCCCACCCATTCTCTGGGTAACCCTCCAGGAGGCAAATGGGGAAATGAGGTCCCGAAAGGTGAACTAACTTCCCCAAGGTCATACAGCCAGTTAAGGGCCTGAGGAAGAAGCAATTGGCAGCCAACTCTGGTCTGGCTTTCTTCAGAAAACATCCAAAATGTGAATTTAGAAGGCATTAGCTTGATTCTCAGCTGGTAGAGCCTCCCTCAGGTGGCAGGGCCTTATCCATACTGAACCCCGGCACTCAGCCAAGTTGAGAACCATCCAGGGTGTCTCAGATGCTTGGCCTCCGTCCAAGCCCGCCATCTTGTTTCTTCCAGAAGGGGCTCTGGGATGCCATCTCCTTGCGTTCTAGTAAATCACTCCCTTTACAGTCTTTTTTGAAAACCGAGGTTTAATTGATATTATATTAGTTTCAGGTATACGATGTAATAAGTTGATATTTGTATATGTAGCAAGATAATCACCACAATAAATCCAGTTAACATCTAGTCACCACACATAGTTGCAAAAAAATTTTTTTTCTTGTAATGGGAACTTTCCAGATCCACTCTTTTAGCTACTCTCAAATATGCGATATAAAAATCATTGACTATAGTCGCTGTGCTGCTCATGACCTCCCCAGGACTTACTTATTTTATAACCGCAAGTTTGTACTTCTTGACCCCCTTTACCCATTTGGCCCACCCTCCACTCCCAACCTAAGGTAACCACCAAGATGCTCTCTGTATCCATGAACCCAGACTTTTGTTGTTGTTGTTGTTGTTTGTTTGTTTGTTTTTGATTTTGATTTTTGGTTTCCACATATAAGTGAGATCATAGGGTACTTATCTTTTTCTTTTTGACTTATTTCACTCACTTTTGCAGTCTTTTTACATGGCCCCCTTTCAGCCCTCTTCCCCAGATGGTATTAAATTTCCAAAAAGACCAAACTCTCTTAATTTTTTTACTGTTTTATTTATTTTTGAGAAACAGAGAGACAGAGTGTGCGTGGGGGAGGGGCAGAGAGAGAGAGGGAGAGACACAGAATCCCAAGCAGGCTGTCAGCACAGAGTCCGATGTGGGGCTCGAACCCACGAACCATGAGATCATGATCAGAGCCAAAGTCAGACGCTTAACTGACTGAGCCACCCAGGCGCCAGAAAATCAAACTCTCTCAACCAGCAGGACTCCTTACATTTGCAATTATTGTTTCCCTGGAGGACACTATAGACCTCACCCAATAAAGGAAAGAAAGAGATCCACCATTTACAGAGCACCTAAGTGCCAGGCATTGTCCCACACCTTACCTCAGTAATCCTCACAACAAACCTGGGCAGTAGCATTAATAGCCCCATTTTGCAGATGAGGAAACTGAGTTCCAGAGGGTTAATGTGAATTGCACTGGGTCCCTCAGCTATCTGGTGAGAGGTGGAGCTGGGATTCAAACCTAAGACTGTCTGGAACCCACAATCCAGGCTTGTGATTTTTCACAGCCCAGAGCTGTGCTGTCCATAGAAACTTAAATTAATTCAAATTGAGTAAATAAAATTCAGTTCCTCAGGAGCACTAGCTACATTTCAAGTACTCAAGAGCCACATGTTGCTGGTGGCTACCGCACCAGACACTGCAGATATAGAAAATTTCCATCACCGTGGAAAGATCTTTTGGACAGTACTGCTCTAGAATATCAAAGAGAAGAAAGAAAATTTGGTGATTTTCCCCTTGCAAGAGGATCCAGGCCATCTTTCATTTGTCAACCCTGTGGGGAGTCCAACAGAAGTTATTTTCCCGGGGTGAAGGCATCATAAAACTGTCTATGGGTGTCCAGGCTGTGTTTTACCTTTCTCCTGGCTTGGAAGGAGACTGCAAACTGGCTCCATTCAGTCCCATCCATGCGAGGTACCAGAAGATCCCTTTCTTCATTCCTCCAAATCCCTAGGTATCCAGTGCTTTCCTCTGTCACAGCGCACTTGGGATGTCTCCAACCATTAGAATGAGATGTCCCCACAGGATAAGACAGATGAGGACTGAGAGAAACGTCATGGCACAATGGGCTTTGTTCTGGCTTGGATGGTCACTGGGTGACATGCTTGCTCCTGGGGAGAGGTGTCCTTACTCCATGACGATGAGGTGGGGGGGACTAATGGCGCTCCTTGGCAAGGGGATGTCTGATTATAATGAGATATCTTTCTCCTGCCAACCAACAGAACTATTTCCAATGTTTGGGAATTCTCACTTTGTAAATGAAGGCAGAGCCTTCCTGCTGTCACAGAAGCCCCAAAGTTCAGATGTTTGCCTTTACAGCTTCCACTACAGGTAAGAGATGGAAGCATGTGATCAAAGCTGGACCAATCAGAACGTGGGTTACAAAGAAGCTGGGACTTACGGGGAGGGTGAGTGAGAGTGGTATTGAGACAGTGCCCATGGCCAGATGTCCGTGGTAACAGCTGGGCATCCAGTGTCTTCACCAGCCCGGCCAAGTAATACATGCTCCCCTTGACTTGGCCTCCCACATTCCTGATCACTTCGAGAAAATTCCTGGTGATTTTTTTCAACTTCCCATTACCCTTTTAATGAATCCCATTTCTGCTGCTATCAGCCAGAATTGGTTTCCATTGCTTATGATGAACAGTAGAGCTCATTGGAATTAGACCAGATCATTTCTAGGCTGGAGTGTGCTCCAGCTGGCAGGGAGGGGTCTCTGCTCTGGTCCACATGATCTTTCTATATCAGGACCCTTTGTCCCTACCCCATTGGCCTCATTCCCCTTGTTGCATTCCTACCGTTTCTTCCCTCCAACTTAGCAAATCTCTGGAATCAGGAGGTTGGAAAGTCTGCTCTGACTTGTCAAGACTTCTTTCATTCTGAGTCCTATCTCCAGGAATTTGGGGACTCAGAAAGTCCTTTCCCTATTTTTCTGCTGAAATAATTCTTCCCTGAACATTAAATGCCTCATAGTCCAGGTTGGATGGAAAAGGGGTCACACTGTGAAAAAGAAAGGGAACATACTAGTATTGTATCAAAAAAACTCTCCTGTCACACTAAGTTAACCAGCTTTGCCCAGTTTGGTCACACTGGGGGCTTTCTTGGGACACGAGACTTTTGGTGCTAAATCAAAGAGGATCCTGTGCAAACCAGGATGAGTTGGTCACCCTAAACTTTAGTACTATTATTACTACTACTAATCCTGTTCTTCCACGTAGCATTATACAGCTTGCTAAGGACAGAATATATACAAAGGAACAGGATTCAGAACAGCATCAGATGTCTTAAAAGTAGGTACCAAAAGACAGTCGTGCAATGCCTTGAAAATTCCGAGAGAAAATAATTTTCAACCTAGACTTCTATACTCTGCTAAACTATTAATCAAGTGTGAGAATAAGTATAAAGACATATTTAGATATACAAGGGCTAAACATATTTGCTTCCATGCACCCTTCCATACTGAAAGATGTGCTACACAGAAATGAGGGAGTAAATCCATGAACCAGAAGACACTGGGTCCAGGGAACAAGGAGTCCACTAGGAGAAAGACGTAGGAAAGTCCAAGTATGACAGTTATGCATTAGATTTGGAGAGCACCAGTCTAGACTGGAGCTGAGGTCTTCAGAAGAAAAAACAAAACAAAACAAAAAATTCATGGACTATTTGTTGTATGTAAGCATCTGGAAAATTCACTTCTAAGCATTTGCCTGATATATTGACCCTATTAAAAAAAATAACAATAGCTACAAAGAATACTAATGAAAAAGAAAAAAATCAAGGCAATTATTAACCTCAGAAAATACAAAAGATATGGAAGAAATGAAACATAAACACAGTATTTGATTCAGTAGAAAATAGCATTTGTAGTCATTATAGGGTAAACATGATTTACTGACTTTACCGTACTGAATAACGGTGGGTGGGATAGTAGGGTAGGTAAACAGGAGGAGAGAAGTAAACTGGGACCCAGAAGATGATTCAGAGTTAGGTATCTTAGTTGGGACCAGCTAACTACGGTGACAAAAGCCTTCACATCTCAATCCATGAATCCAACAAACATTTATTTTGTTGCCCGCCTTAAATGATGGAGGTTGGCTGGCTTCCTGGCCAGCTGTCCTTTTTTGTTTGTTTGTTTGTTTTGTAATTTTGAGAGGGTGCAAGCAGGGAGCAGGGGAAGCAGACAGAGAGAATCCTAAGCAGGCCCCGCAATGTCAGCAAGGAGCCTGATCTGGCTCAAACTCATCCGGCTCAAACTCACAAATTCGTGAGATCACGACTGAGCTCAAATCAAGAGTTGGACGCTTAACTGACGGAGCCTCCCAGGTGCCCCCGCCATCTTTAAGGAGTGTTTCATTGATCCAGGTTCCTTCCATATTGCAGCTCATTCATCTCCTAAGCCTTGGAGTCCTTCACCTTTGTTAAGCTTTTATTTATTTATTTTTTAAAAATGTTTATTTATTTTTGAGAGAGAGGGAGAGATAGAGTGCAAGCAGGGGAGGGGCAGAGAGAGAGAGGGACACACAGAAGCCGAAGCAGGCTCCAGGCTCTAGCGAGCTGTCAGACCAGAGCCCCAACTCGGGGCTTGAACCCACAAAGTGTGAGATCATGACCTGAGCTGAAGTCAGAGGCTTAACCAATTGAGCCACCCAGGCGCCCCTTAGCTTTTATTTTAATTCCAGTTAGTTAACACACAATGCTATACTAGTTTCCGGTGTAGTATGCAGAGACAGTGTGAACGGTGTACGGGAGGTTTATATGGGTTACGCCTGAGAATGTACACATCATATTCAGTTGGCCGGAATATGGTCTTACCTACAAGGAAGGCTGAGAAATGTAGTCTAGTTGTGTGTTCAGGAGCAAGGAAAAAAGTTCTGGGGCGCAAGTTGTGATATATGTTACCTTAGGCAAAAGTAGGGTGTGGGGTGAGGAAGAGCATCTCAGGTACCTATTCATGCAGCCCTCAGCACATATTTACTGAGCACCTACTATAGACCAGGCAAGGTTTTAGGCTGAGTGGTAAATAGAGGCGCTGCTCTCATGGAGCTTCTGTTGAGTTGGAAAAGGCCTATGGATTCTTACTGTGGTGGGAGTGGGGGGTGGGGGCGCCGCTGGAACAGACTTTTAGCAGTCTTGTAGGAATTTTGGATTTGATTCCAAGACCAGTGAGAATTCCATCAAAGGATGTTAAGCCAGGAACATGACAAGATTTAGTTTACTATTTATTTGTTTATTTATTTATAGGCTCCATACCCAACGTGGGCCTTGAATTCACCACCGTGGTATCAAGAGTTGCATGTTTTACCTACTGAGCCAGCCAGGCCCCCCTGTTTTACCTTTTAAAATGATCACTCCCACAGCCTTGGGGGAAAATGGCTTGGCAGGCCGGGCAGGACGTGAGTAAAAGCAGACGTTTCAGGCAATCTAGAGGTGAGGGGAGACCCGCCTGGCTCCGAATGGCGGTACTGAAGATGGAAAAGGGTGGAGAGCCAGGAGAAATATTCGAGGGGTAGACTAAGATACGGGGACCGAGTGGATGTGAGGGCGTGAAGGCGAGGGAAGAGAAAGGAATGATTCTAAGTGTTTTTTGGCTTGAGTGACTGAATGACCCTACATGGGAGCCTTCTCAGTAGCGGTTTGGGGCCCGAGTCAGATAATGGATGTGACAGCGCTTTAGGAAAGGTCAAACGGCGGCCGACGTCGCATCGTGCGACCGAGGCAGTGAGTTGCATCTTACAGTTCGGGAAACTGAGGCACGAGAGACCGGCAGGTGGGCTCAGGGCACATCTCACACCTCTTCCGTGGATGCAAGGACCGAGGCGCGTTAGGCACCTGCTAAGCGCGGGTACGGTGCCCGGCCCCGCCCCGCCGGCCTCCCTGTCCACTGCTCGTGTCCCAATAAAGTTATTGAAATTGACACCGGTTGCTAAGGAAGTGGGTCGCCGAGCCGGGTTGCTAAGGAAGTGAGCGGCGACCGTCTCTCCCCATCCGGGGCAGCGGGGAATGGCTGTGGCCGGGGCTTGCCGCCGCCCCCGCCGCCGCCGCCGCCGCCGCCGCCGCCGCCCGCTGTCGCCTTGCGCCTCAGGTGAGTCGGGGAGGGGCCCGGGCGCCCGCGGGGCAGGCCGGTCGCGCCCGCCGCCCGCGATCCGCCCCGGAGGCCCGCGCCGGCGCCGCCGTCTGGCTCTGCTGCTTCGCGAGCCGCAGCATCCTCTGCCCCTGCCCTGACTCCGGGCATCCCCCGGCCGTCCGGGCGGCCTCGCCCCTCGTCCTGCGGGCGGACGTGCGGCCCGACCCGCGGCCGCGGCCGCGAGGGGTCGGAGTCCGCCCGGGGGCGTCTGGGGCCGCGGTCGGGGACCCAGCTCTGCAGAGACGCAGGGAATGAGAGCCTGGGGTCCGAACGTCGACCGCTGCCCCTTTTCACTGCATGACCTTGGGCAAGTCCCGTTCCCTCTCAGGCTTCGGTTGAGTGTTTGTCCAGGGGTCTCCTACCACTTGCTGCTCGGAGCGCTTAAGGTGATGAGGTGTGCACGTTGAGAGTGCCCTAAATGGGGAGAGGGAGAACTCTGAGGGCCCCCTGACGTGGGGACCCAGGGTCCGGTTTTACATCCAGAGTGTCCGGGTTGGAGACTCTGCGTCTCCGTTTTAGCGATTGTTTGGCCTCGTCTTGGGCGGGTTGATCTCTGAGCCTTCTTTTCTTTATCTGTAAAATGGGTTAATGAACCTGTGTGGGAAGCCAGTGAAACAGGGCATGTCAAGTAGCCTGGCACATAGTGAGTGTCCAACAAGCTCTTCGGAGGCAGGTGGGGTGGTTTGGGCCAGAGGCTTCCAGGAGAGGACTTTGAGACTGGGGGGATTTAGGTGTGTAGAGCGCGGTGCATGTGAGTGCTTTCCCTGTTGCCATCCCGCCGCCCCCAGTTTTACTTCTCCGTGCCGCTCGGAGCCGGGAACCTGACGTGGACCTGCGCAAGTAGCCCTGGTGGCGGAAACCCTGAGGTCAAGTTCTTGGAGATGGCAGAGGTTAGGTCTCATGTTCAAATACTTGGACCTTGTTGACGCTTCCAGAGCAAAAAGGTATCTTATGTCTTTTTGGGACGTGCTTAAAGCTTAGGAGCTATTTGCAAGCGTATGATTGAGAAGCACTTTTCAGGTACGTTGTCTCGTTTAATTTTCACGTAGACTTCGCCAGGTAGGTGGTGATGTTATCCCCATTTCACAGATGAGACCGAGGCTCAGGAAAGTGAGTGACTGGCCTTGGAATCTTATACTTATTAAGAGGTGGAGCCGGACGCATTTCCAGGTAAACGCTGTATTGTCTCCCCCGTAGCCTCCCGTCTCTGCTTTCTCAACCAACCATAGCTGTTCAAAGCCGCAGAGTATTCTTTTGTTTCTTCTGACTTCTGTGGCTAGGGGCTTTTCTTCCAGAGGCAAGGATGTGAGATCTTATATAAAATTTTTTTAACATTTATTTATTTTTGAGAGAGAGACACACACAGAGCGTGAGCGGGGGATGGTCAGGGAGAGAGGGAGACAGAATCGGAAGCAGGCTCCAGGCTCTGAGCTATCAGCACAGAGCCCGACCCAGGGCTCGAACTGGGAGATCATGACCTGAGATGAAGTTGGACGCTTAACTGACTGAGCCACCCAGGCGCCCCAATAAGATCTTGTATAAAGCTTCAGTTAAATAGATACCATCCAGGAGCGCTTGGGTAGCTTAGTCCGTGAAGCATCTGACTCTTGATTACAGCTCTGGTCATGATCTCACTGTTTGTGAGATCGAGCCCTGCATCGGGCTCTGTGCTAACAGCACAGAGCCTCCTTGGGATTCTCTCTCCCTCTCTCTCTGCCCCACCCCCCCAAATAAATAAACATTAAAAAAATTAAATAGATGCCATCCAGAGTATGGACCTCAAAAAAGAGCTGCAGTGTCTTTTTTTAAAATTTTAATGTTTATTTATTTTCTAAGAGAGAGAGAGAGAGACAAGAGTGCAAGTGGGGGAGGGGCAGGGAGAGAGGGAGACACAGAATCCAGAGCAGGCTCTAGACTCTGAGCTGTCAGCACAGAGCCCAGTGCAGGGCTCGAACCCACGAAGTGTGAGATCATGACCTGAGCCAAAGTCAGATGCTCAACTGACTGAGCCACCCAGGCGCTCCTAGAGCTGGATGTTTGAAAGGGGGCTTCTCTGTCCTTCAGTTCTCTCCTCTTTAAAATAGAAGAGGTAGGCTAGATGGTATCTGAAGGCCCTTTCAGTGATCTTGTGCACTTCTGACTGCAACCTAGTGGTTTAAAAGCATGGAATCAGGCTGTCTGGGTTCAAGTCTCAGCTCTGCCCCCTCCAAGCTGTGTGCCACTGAGCAATGTACCTCCATCTCTGTGTTGCAGCTTCCCCCTCTGTAGAATGGGGATAATAGGGATAATAGAAGTATCTACCATGTATGGCTGTTGGAAGGATTCACTTGAGCCTAATACTTGCAAAGTGCCTGGCATGTTTGATAAATGTTGGCTATTATTATTTGGGCTTGACCTATACTATCTCTTCTATTCATACACTTTATGTCCTATTTATGGTTGGTGAGTGAATAAATTGAAATATGTGCATAATACCAGGTTTGTCAACTTCAGAAGGCCACTGCAGGCTTGAAACAGTAGCTGTCATGGTAGAACATTACTGTCAGTATTATTACAGGGTGGCTCCAGGAACCTGAATCCCATGCCAGAATGGGTTGCAAAGAGAGCTGAAAGCTGATGGTTGGATGTCTACTCCCAGTTCAGTAAATGTGTGCTAAATCCCTCTGTGCCAAGCACAATAGAAGATGTGGAAATCAGTCCCTGGACACCTGGGGGGCTCAGTCAGTTAAGCGTCCAACTCTTGATTTCAGCTCAGGTCATGATCTCGCGGTGTGTGAGTTCAAGCCCTGCTTCGGGCTCTGTGCTGGCAGTATGGAACCTGCCTGGGATTCTCTCTCTCTCTCTCTCTCTCTCTCTCTCTCTCTCTCTCTCTGCCCCTCTCCTGCTTGCAGGTGCACGCAGTCTCTCTCAAAATAAACATTTAAAAATTAAAAAAAAATCATCCCACTACCATATACTTCAAGGGCCTCAGAACTTAGTTTGTATGTTACTAGCTTTTGAAATGATTTGACTTCTTTAAATGAATTCATAACTTGCGTTTAGCCCTCCTGCAGAGTAAAGCTGCTTGTTCACATCTCTTCTTTTGTGTCCCTAGGCTTCTGTTGGGTGCCTGGGTTAGAAGCTTCGTTTTATCCACTGGTGTGTGGGTCCCCGAGAGAGAGCCTTCTCTTGTGCTGGTTAAGAATACAATGCTCTCTGTGTGGTTTGCAAAAGTGCTTAAGCGTGCCTTCACGCATGTGGTCTTATTAGTAACCCTATGAGGAAGGCAGGGTACAGATTTAATTTCCCCGTTTTGCAGAGTCCAGGGATCTGAGGTCAGAGAAGCCATGCTACTAGTAAGTGGCCCATTTCACATGGGAATTGGGTCTGCCTGTTCCAGGTTCAGTGCTCTTGCCCTGTGCTGCCTCAGGTTTATTCACTCCACATTTGCTGAGCACCTGGTCTGTGTCAGGCCCTGTTCTAGCCTGGAGATAATAATGATGGTTCAGAGACAGATGAGATCCTTGCTTTATGCAGTGCTCATTCCAGCGGCAGCCATGGAAAAATCCAGCAAGGCAACCATTTGGAAAGTGGCAGAAGGAACAGCAAGGGTAAAGGGTGTGAGGGAACAAGCTTGGTAAGTTCTGGGAACTGAAAGAAGGCTCAGTGGCTGGAGCAGGTGAGTTGGGTGGAAGGAGAGGGAGAGAGGACAGGTGGGCTGATGGGGAGGGGTGAGGCCTCTCTCAGATCATACAGGGCCTTGTAGGCTAGAGTAAGCCCTTGTGATTTGATTCTAAAAGCTTGGGAAGCCGGTGAGGCTTTAGGAAGGGGAATGACAATCATTTTTGGTTTTTTAAAAGATCACTTTGGCCTTTGTGTGGCCCGTGGATTTTCAGGCGAATAAGCATGGTCCAGGAGGGTAGTTAGGAGACTAGTTGAGAGGTGATGATGGTCTGCCAGAGGGGTAGCAGTGGCGCTGGGTACAAGAGGGTGGACTGGGGATATGTCTTGGAGGCAGCACCAGCAGGATGGTGGCTGAAGGAATCAAGGATGCCTCCTGGGTTTTTGGCCCGAGCAATTAGGTAGATGTTGGTGGTGCCATCTGCCTTTAAAATGATGAAAGAACGTTTTGGTAAGGTGCCCCCTGAGGAAGAATTCACGGTGGTTCACTCCGGGCCTGGGGGGGGGGGGTGTGTGTGTGAAGGTATAAACATCGTACCTTATAGCCCGTGGGGAAGAGATCCCCAATTATGCTGCAGGAAGACAGCCAGATGCATCTCCCTGAAGCCCTCACCGTGGACATCGGCAAGCCCCACTTTGCTGGCACCCTGTCTCTTTGCCAGCCTGTGGAGTGGCAGGCGTGGGCGTTGCCAGGGCAGCGCCCATCTGTCTCATGCTGTCGGTGTTACTGTCCTGACTCAAGATCTTGGCTGATGAAGGCTGGAAGGAGGCTAGCCAGCTCTGGGAGAGAGTGAAGCTCACTGTCAGTGCCTCACATGGCCCCAGTTCCCCTGCCAAAGTGGTTCTTTTCCTTGGCCATCAAATGACGTTTCTAAAGTTTCAGAGCTTTTGATTTGGGAATCCCTTGAAAAGCTGTTGTGTTCTGCCAGAATTCCTGGAGGATCCTCGAATGGAGTATCTCTCCTGAGCAAGAGAATTCGAGCGTTTTTTTCATGCATGCTAATACTTGGCACTTGTAAATTTAGGCTTACAGTGTTGCAAGTTCCACATCGTGAATAGAAGACTAATAATCCCCCCCCCCCCGCCTCCACTTGTATAGCCTTGTTTGCCGTGTAGAATGTTCTTTCCCGTCTAAGCAGTCTTCTCTACTAATGCCAGTCCGTGGAGATCACGTGGAATGTGTACTATCCCCAGTTTACAGATGAGGCATTGAGATGCCGAGAGGTCATCATTTTTGTCAGTAACATTAGGCACCTGCTAGGCGCTGGGTGCGGTAGGTCCTTGCTGCTCAGGGAGTGTGTTTTGCATGACAGAAGTACCCTTGTCCCCCCCCCCCCCCCCGGGAGCTTGCTAGAAATGCAGAATCTGGGCCTAGATCTAGTAAACCAGGCTACATTTTACCAAGACCCCCAGGTGTCTCGTGTGCAAGTTAAAACTTGAGGTGCACTTATTTGGGACTAAGTGGCAAAACTAGGGCTTGCCCGTGATAATGATAATAAAAGTAGCAGGAGTAGCGAACATTTACTGAGCCAAGCAGTGTTCTAAGTACTTGACCTATGTTGTCCCAGGTGGTCCTCATAGCAACCCTGATCATGGGTACTGTTAGGAATCCCACTCTCCAGAAGAGGAAAGTAGAGGCACAGAGAATTCCCTTAACATCCCCAGATCTGCTGAATCCAAGTCCATTGCTCTTTCTCCTGCTGGGTTTTTCAGCTGGGCGGTACATCCCTGCTGTCTTGTCCAGAGCCCTTCTCTTCCGTACGCCGGGAACTAATGGTTTGTGCTGCTGATAAAGTGACTTGAAAGAATGTTTGAGGAAATCAGGGGAAGAACCCTTGAGCTATTTTAACTGAATGAGATGGATGTCAGTCACTTGACCCATAGTCAAGAAACAGATACCCAGTTTATAAGATAAGCAACTCTCACACCTCTTAACAGCCCAACACTCAAGGCCGAAACAGCTGACGTGAGTAGGAGCTGCAAGCCTGTACTGAGTCATTCGACCCTTCACTGTTTCTTGATGGTGGTGATAATATCTGTACCGCAGAGTAGAGCGCACCCAAAGTCCCATACTACCCACTGACTGGCTGCAAAGGATGCCTCAGTTTCCCTCTCTGCCCTGTGGCCTCATTGTTTTCCTTTCAACATCTCCTTATCTTAAAATCGTAGAAAGATTTCTTGGTCAGGTATGCCCTAGAGCCTTAGTTTTTTTGGTCACAGGACATTCTGGTGTGAAAAGGCAGTAGGATAAGGTGGGGTGGGGCAAGAATTCCCGTAGCAGTTCTGGCACTTGCTGTGTGACCTGAGGCAAGTAACTCAACCTCTCTGGCGTGCAGTCTCAGACTGAGTCTCAGTCTCAGTATGTACAAACTAAGGATCTGGAACAACTTTCCATGGCTCTTCCAGCCCTGCCTGGAACAGTGAGTGTGGAGTTGAGTGGTATTTTCTTTCTTGGTGACTTCATGCGAGGCTTTCACCCAGACCTTCCAGGGTGGGGCTTTTAAAGCCTATTTCTGGGCCGCCAGAGATCATTGCCATCAGCTCATCTTATCAGCCTCACACATCTGCACTGCAGCTGGGGATGTTCCTGTTTAGGGCTCATCTAGTCATGGTGACACTTTGTGTCTCCTCACTTTGTCACACTGTAGGCATCAAGCTCTTCACACACAGGCAGATCTGTCTTTAGTATGCTGATTTATTTAAATCAGAGTGTGCATTAGAGAGCACCAGTGAGAATTGTGGTGGGTGTGGTTTTATTTTTACAGTTTTTGGCAGGGTATTTGCAGCGCTTGCATTTTGTCATATTTGAACATGGTGTATAAGTGGAAGTGGGTCCAAGGGAACTAGGAATTAGGGTAGATTATCGGGAGCGAAGACGTGACATGCTCTTACCTCCTCTGGGGTCCTTCACATCACCTTCAGCAGTGGTTCTGTGAACCCCTTGCTTCGGGGCTGTTGTGTGGGAATAAAGTGAACAGAAACTAGAGGCTCATGGCACTGTCTCCAGCAGTGTAGTGGATTGCAGTAACCGTTACTTCATAACACGTTTCAGTAACCTAAGCAAAAAAAATCTAGCTAGTAAATCACAAAAGATTCCATTCAGGTACGATAAAATACCAGCTCAGGTTACTTCAGATAACCACAAGAAGATAGTTCTTGGTGGAAATAGTTACTGGTTTTGCAAGATCTGCAGTAACGAGTCAGATTCTAACCTAAGAACTGCATCGTGTCTTTCCTTCCTTATTTCTTCAGTTGACGGCATTTTTTAATAGCGTTTTTTCCCTGTTGATAAAAATAGTGAATTTCTGTTGAGGAAAAACGAGGAAAGTCCCGAAAAGATCAAACTTAAGATTCACTTTGGGGCACCTGGCCGGCTCAGTCGGTGGGACATGTGACTCTTGATCTCCAGGTTGTGAATTCAAGGCCCATGCTGGGTGTGGAGATTGCTTAAAAATAAAATCTTTTTAAAGAAATTTTTTTACTGTTTTATTTAGTTTTGAGAGAGAGAGAGAGAGAGACAGCGTGAGCAGGGGAGGGTCAGAGAGAGGGGGAGACGCAGAATCTGAAGACAGGCTCTAGGCTCTGAGCTAGCTGTCAGCACAGAGCCCGATGCGGGGCTCGAACCCAAGAACCGTGAGATCATGACTTGAGCTGAAGTCGGACGCTTAACCAACTGAGCCACCCAGGCGCCCCAAAAATAAAATCTTTAAAAAAATGCTGTTAAAGATTCACTTTAGGGGTGCCTGGGTGGCTCAGTCGGTTGAGCGTCTGACTTTGGCTCAAGTCATGATCTTGCGGTTTGTGGGTTCAAGTCCCTCGTCAGGTTCTGTGCTGACAGCTCAGAGCCTGGAGCCTGCTTCAGATATTATGTCTCCCTCTCTCTGCCCCTCCCCTGCTTGTGGTCTGTCTCTCTGTCTCTCTCTCTTAAAGAATAAATAAACATTAAAAAATAAAAAAGATTCACTTTAAGTCCCACCACCCAGAACTAGCCACTATAACATCTTACTATCCAAAGGTAAAGATATCCCTAAATATATTTTATCTAATGGAAGTACAATTCTTACCTATTTCCCCTATTGTCATTTAGGCTAGTTTCAATATTAAATATTATAAATAATGCTACAGAGAATATCTTGATGATTATTTTTATGTAAACCTTTGTCTGCATTTCTGATGATTTCTTTAAACTAGATTATTTAATTAAAATTTTTAATTGCAAAGGCAGCCTCCTTAAATCACTTTGTTTTTACTTTACTTTTTGAGAGAGTGAGACAGAGCATGAGCGGGGAGGGTCAGAAAGAGAAGGAGACACAGAGTCTGAAGCAGGCTCCAGGCTCTGAGCAAGCATTCAGCACAGAGCCCGACGCGGGGCTCGAACCCACCAACGGCGTGATCATGACCTGAGCTGAAGTTGGACGCTTAACTGACTGAGCCACCCAGGTGCCCCTTAAATCACATTTTTAACAAGGCAATGTCTAAAGGCATTTGGAAAGGCAGACATTTTACTACAATTTGGTGGAGAGGAGTTGCCTGTGAAAATGGGATCCTAACTCAATTTCAGCATACTTGTCTACTTGCAGGTATGTTTTTAGATAAATGTACACTCAAAGCGTGCCTTTCATTTTGCATCTGGAAATGTTCATTTCCTATTTCAGAACATGTTTCCATGTTTCGTAATTATGAACTGGTAAACTTTCCCTAGCATTGGCATTTGTTTCCAGCCTTTTATAATGACACACAGTGCTCTAATGAAGATCTTTCCTTCTCTCTTGGCTTCATAAGAGAACAATTCTAATAAGTAAAGAAATGGTTTGGGGAAAGTTAGAGTTTTCAAAGTTCTAAAGGAGAACTGTGTGTTTTCCTTCTTAAACTTTTATTAGGATCCTCCAAAAGTAGTAAAAAAAACAACACCCCAGCTTTATTGAGATATAATTCACATACCATAAAGTATCTTCTAATAGTTTTTCTCAGCCTTCTTTGCTCCTTCTCCTTAATCCATTTTTTTTCATACAGAATTCCTAATGTATAAGACCCAGAACATGGGCCTATGTAAACCCTCCATTCCCTGAGCAAGCTGTTGATTGGTGACATTAACTAGAAATACCGTACATACATTATCACTGTATGAGCTGTGAGAGCAAGCATATCATTGTGGAATTGGACAGTGAACCCTGACAGCTGGTGGACTTTTGGAGAGGGATTTTTAAAAAGTATTGAACTCCTCATATTACTGAAATAAGTTCTATGATTGATGGGAAATTCTGCGTCATCAACTTTGGGAACAGTTTACCATAGAGGTAGCGCAGGTAGGGAGAGGTTTTCCAACATTAAGGTGCACACAAGTCCTCAGAAATCTTGAAAAAATGGGACTCTGATTTTGGGGATCTAGATGGGGTTAGATACTGCAGAGTTAAACCAGGTGGAACAGGAGAAGATTTTAGGTAGCACTCAATATATCCAAAATTATATTGAATGACATGGATTAGGATGAGATTATTAGCGCTATTCTCTTTTAAACTCATTTTGTTCTTCTGACTTTGTCAAGGAGAACATTTGTTTGATTCCCTTCTGTTTCTTAACACTTGCTAAGCTGGTTTTCTAACCATGAGAGATCAAACCTCAGCCTTTAGGTAAGCCATAGTATCTAGGTAAGCCATAGTATCTAGCTAGAATTTAGTAAAGTTGTAGTGTGACCTTATATTTATTTTCATAGTTACCTTCTGTGTACAGCAGGTGATACTGATTTTCTATTCATGCTAGTGATACAAAGTTTCTTTGTGATTAAAGAAAGTAGATTTAAAGAAAAACCTTGAGTAAATAATAGTACAGGTGGCACACGGAAATGGTAAAAATTGTGAAGAGACAATCAGAAGACTGATATTTAGGGCTGGTGTAGGAAAAAGGCCATGAACTTTGGAGCCAGTTAGACCTGGTTTCTGCGTATTTTGCCACTTATTAACCCGGTGTGCTCTGTTACTTCCCTCTCCCCTGCTCAGGGTTTTTCTCCTCCAAATTGGGTCAGGGCAGAAGCACCTCCTGTGGGCCAGGCCCCGTAATGCTTTTCTCCTCGGATCCTCAGCTCCAAGCAGCAGGCTGTTGGTGGTCTTCCCATTTTACAGACGCGCAAATAGGCTCAGAAGGAACTTGTGCGAGGTTCCGGAGCTGGGAATGGTAGGACTGGGTTTCAATCTCAGGTGTACCTGAGTCTTTCATCATGCCAGGCCCCTTGCCTCTTTTAAGTGTAGATTTTGCTGTGGCTCTCTACCCAGCTGAATGGCAGTGTGATTAAAATGAAAAGTCATTGAGGGGTTCCTGGGGGGCTCAGTCAGTTAAGCATCCGACTCTTGATTTTGGCTCAGGTCATGATCTCACAATTCGTGAGTTTGAGCCCCACATGGGGCTCCGTGCTGACAGTGTGGAGCCTGCTTGGGATTTTTTCTCTGTCTTTTTCTCTCTGCCCCTCCCTTCCTCTCTCTTTCTCTCTCAAAACAAATAAACTTCAAATAAAAATAAAATAAAATAAAATTGTTTAAAAAAAAAAAGAGTCATAGAGCACACCCATGTTCACTGCAGCATTACTCATAATTACTAAGAGGTGGAAGTAGCCCAAGTGTCCACGGACAGATCAGTGGATAAAGAAAATGTGGTATATACATACAATAGGATATTATTTAGCCTTAAAAAAAAAAACAAGGTGATCTTGTCACATGCCACAACACAGAGGCAGAGTGGTGGTTTCCAAGGGGCTGGGGCAAGGGGGAAATGAGGAGTTTTTGCTTGATAGGTATAGAGTTTCAGTTTGGCAAGATGAAAAAGTTCTAGAGATCTGTTACACAACAATGTGGATGTAGTTGACACTACTGGCCTGTACTCTTAAAAATGGTTAAGAGGGTGCATTTTATATAGAACTGTAGTTTTTTACCGCAATTAAAAATTTCTTAAAAGTAGAAAAAAGAAAAAAAAAGCCATTGGTCAGAAGGCATTTTCTTTTTCATTTTGGAAAATGTCAAGCATACATAAAAATAGACTAATATAATGAACCGTGAACCCATTACCCACTTCCAGCAGTTATCAGCACAGGGCACTTCTGTTCTAGCTATAACCTCCCATGCACCCCACCCCACCCTGGATTATTGTGATTCCACACAGTATGTAACTTTATCTGAAAACACTTGTATGTGTATGTCTAAAAGTAATAACTTTAAAAAAATTTTTTTTTATGTTTTTATTTATTTTTGAGAGAGAGAGAGAGAGAGAGAGAGAGAGAGAGAGAGAGAGAGAGAGACAGCGTGAACAGGGGAGGGTCAGAGAGAGAGGGAGACACAGAATCCGAAGACAGGCTCCAGGCTCTGAGCTAGCTGTCAGCACAGAGCCCGACGCGGGGCTCAAACCGACGAACCGCGAGATCATGACCTAAGCCGAAGTCGGATGCTTAACCGACTGAGCCACCCAGGCGCCCCAAGACCTTTTTTTTTTAAAGAATGCCATTTTCACACCTAAAAAAAGGTAATAATAATTCTTTAACATCATCTAATATCCGGTGTGCAAATTTGCTTGATTTTCTCATATAGTTTATAATAGTTGGTTCATTTAAATCAAGATCCAAAAAGGGCCCCAATCAAGCACCAGATGTTATATTTGGTTGATTTACGTGTCTTACATCAAGAGTGTACATTGTCAGCAGGGAAACAGCTTCACTTCTTTCCTGGTTAGAACTGGGAATGGGAAGTTCCTGGCGGGAAGACTGTTCTGGCTTCACAGCCTCGTGGTGGTTCAGAGCATAAGTTCTATGTGTTGGGCTCCTGTGGGCAACAGGGCGCACTGGCAGTGGGGGGATTCGTGAGACAGCCCGGGGAGGGGGTAAGATGGCTTTTACAGCTCCAGGATTAGACCCTGCTAATAACTCCCACCTGTAGCTAAAGGTGTACATTCAGGATATTCACCACAGCATTGTTTGCAGCCGCAAAAGACCAGAAACCATGAGAAGACGTCTCGGTCGTGGAATAATCATATATGTTATAGATTTATTTTATTTATTTTTTTTTTTAAGTAAACTCTACACTCAACTTGGGGCTGGAACTCATGACCTGAGATCAGGAGTCACATACTCTACTGACTGAGGCAGCCAGGCGCCCCATCAAATACATTATAAAGCAACCACAGCGTGACATCCAGGCAGCTGTTTAAACGGGGTGGTGGTGGTGGTGCAGAAATTGCTTCCAAGGTCTATAAAGTAAAGATGGAGGATGGTACATAGTATACTTCCACTTGAGTTAAAAAAAAAAAAAAAGATGGGAGAGCAATATAGATACATAATGCTTAGGTATGCATGGAGTATCTCCCCAGGGGTCGGGGGAAGGCTACTTGTTCATTACTGTACAGCTTGAATTTTTTTAATCTATGCATATATTGATACACACATGTACATATGCATAGATGTGTGTATCAGAATGAGTTATTATAGGTAGGCCTTTAAATAAGACAAGCCTAGTTTTGAATCCTGATTTTCCACTTAATTGCTGTGAGACCTTGGGCAAATTAGTTTCTCTACCTCCCATCCTTATTTTTAACATGAGGCTAATACCTATTCCTCATAAGGTGTTGTTGAGGATTAAAAGAGGAATATACGTTAAACTCTTGATATACCATGAATTGCAACTAACGAATACGACAAAACCGCACACCCGCACTGATCCTAATGAGAAGTATCCTCTAGATTTGAATGTATTTTTATGAATGTATTTTTTGAATGTTTCACAACTGGATTAAAAAAAAAGGATTTCTTTCCCTCATTTTTCCTCTAGATAAATGCTTTCTTTCTTTGCCTGTTTGGGTTATCAAATAGCAGGGCATGCATGGTGCCAATTTGAATTCAGGGCAGGAATTTATTTGTTCATGGTTCTTGTATGTGACCTTTGTAGGTTTCTTTCCAGATAAGTAGCCTATCTTCCTAAAACACTTAATCTGAAATCAAGTTGCTAGACTTTTTCCCACCAAAGAAAAAATAGCTTTATTGCCATCCCCCTTCTTGATTATAAGAAACAAAATATATGCACCTATCAAAAAGGCCAAAGGAGGCAAAAAAAATCACTTGCAAGCTCAGTCCCAGAGTAAATTACCTTTACTAATCTTGCATTAGGCTAAGCACTGAGCATTAATTTATTAGTTTATTTAATCTTTAGAACTGTTCTTTAAGGTATGTGTTATTAACTGCATTTTATGTAAGAACTATGACTTAGGAAATTTTCTCAAGATTTTGTAGCTAAGTGGCAGTGCAGAAATTAAACCCTGACCTGTTGAACACCAAAGCTCACACTTTTAGCAAGGAGCCTCTTGCTTGGGGTTCTCTCTCCCTCTTTCTCTGCCCCTCCCCGACTTGTGCTGTCTCTGTCTCTCTCAAAACAGATAAATAAACTTTAAAAAATAATAAAGCTCATGTTTTTAACCATGACTTTACACTGTTTCCCTCACATCTTTTTCTGTACATGTGCATGTACGCATGTAAACATAAATCACATCACAGTAACTCTTCTGTTTGGTAGCCTTTTTTTTTCACTCAGCCAAATGTCACGAACATCTTCCCAGAAGTGAATACTTAGAGGTTTGTTGCCATTCTTAATGACTGCATAATTTCCCACTGTAGAGATGTGTTATAACTTAACCAGTCCTTTACTGATGAGTATGTAGGTGGTTAGAGATGCTGTAATAAATATAAACATGTATGTGCATCTTGCACATATTTTCAGTGATTGATGTCCTTAATTATATCCTTAAAATAATTCCAAGAAATGGGGTTGCTGTTTCAAGGGAGTGTTACATTTTGACTATTACATTTCTAAAATTTTCTTATGTATTTTATTTTGAGAGAGAGAGAGAGAGAGAGAGCGCGCGTGCGTGCGCGCGAGGGGGGGTGGGGCAGAGAGCGGGGGAGACACAGAATCTGAAGCAGACTCCACGCTCTAAGCTGTCAGCACAGAGCCCCACGTGGGGCTCAAACCCACGATCCGTGAGATCATGATCTGAGCCGAAGTCGGAGACTTAACCGACTGAGCCACCCAGGCACCCCTTGACTATTACATTTCAATGGATTGATGGACTGATTGACTCAAGGTACTGATTACTCAACTGTTAGCAAATAATCTATACCACTTTGAGATGCTGTGGCTCTTATATGTACTGTAAGGGACAGTTTGAAAGTTTTTAGACAATTCACACAATTATCTGGCTATAAACAGTACCTGTAATAACAACAGACTATATTTTATTAGTCTGTTACTTTGACATCTTTGGTCTAAATGCCTTTAGGGCTGAGGCTACATGACATTAGAGTATTAAAGATTCTAGTACTGTAGGTCTCATGGAAGCTTTTTTATGACATTTCACCATAAAGTTGAGGTAAGTATTTTTACTCCTCAGGCCCTTTGTTCATCAGTTAAAACATTTCCTTTCCTTTCCCTTCCTTCCTTCCTCCCTTTCTCCCTCCCTCCCTCCCCCTTCCTTCCATTCTTCCTTTCTCCCTTCCTCCCTCCCTTCCTCCCTTCCTTCTTTCTGTTTCAATGGTCAAACATGGTGCTCAGACTCAACGACCCTGAGATCAAGAGTCACATGCTCCACTGACTGAGCCAGCCAGGCGCCCCAAAACATTTTTACTGCCTTATATTCATGGTGGTCAGTAAAACTGGGTAGATGAAAGGAAGAAAATAATGAGTGTTAACAACTGGATATTACTTTATTTCTTTGCTAATTAATGTCACAGAATTTTTCCGTCTTTTTTCCCCCTAATTTTATTTTTCTGACCACGCAATATATTCCCACTGTTCAAAACTCAAGGAGGCTAAAGAGTATACATGAAAAGGCTCCCTCCTACTCTTAGCCCTCACCATGTAGCTCTTTCCCTATAGGCAGCCCGTGTTGTTATCTGTCTCATGAATATCCCTTAAAATATATTTTATCACATATAAGCAAATATAGAACTGTTTCCTCAACACAAATCCAATGTCCTTTTATGTTTATTTATTGATTTTTGAGAGAGAGGGAGAGAAAGAGAGAATCCCAAACAGGCACCATGCTGTCAGCGAAGAGCCTTGACACAGGGCTCAATCTCACACACTGTGGGATCATGACCTGAGCCAAAATCAAGAGTTGGATGCTTAACTGACTGAGCCACCCAGGCACCCCCCAATGTCCTTTTAAAAGGTCTGCAGGCCAGTAATGTTATTTTTCAACAGGAGATGAATAATCTTGTCTTGAAAATTGTGTAACTCCCTCCCATTGTGATAACTGGCCGTTATGGGAACCAGAGACCCAGAATTGGACTTGCTCTCTTGGTGTCGTTCAGGGATTACGAACAAAGTCCTGATGCTTCAAAAGAGCAGTGGTTGTGAGAGAGTAGTGTTGATGGTGATGAGGTGGATACAGAGTAGAAAACAGCCATTTCCCCTGAGAGAAACCTGCACGGGGAGTTGGTTCAGGCCTGGTTAATACCGAGTTGCTTTATCTTCTTGCCTGGGAGTTGCAGTGTTTTTCAGATGGCCCACGTGATCTGTGGCTTCAGCGGCCTTTCAGATGCTCTGAGTCCTTGAACCCCAGGCCAGGGCGGTTGGCAGGTGGTTGCCTGGTCTGATCTTAGAGGGCACTGCATCGGAATGCATTGATTTAAGATGCATTAGCATGCCCTCTGCGAGCCTGTGGATTGCTCCTCCCTGCAGGGTTGTTTCTGGTAAATTGTCAGACCTCTTTTTTTTCCCCTTTGAAGATACCACATGCTCGTTAGAGAGTAAATCACTATTGATGTCTTGATGGGTCTTATTTTTATATAATTGTGATTGCCTGCATTCAGTTTTGTAAACTGCTTTTTCATTTATGATAAGCATTTTCCATGTCATTACAGACCCTTGGTAAGTGTCATTTAAAAACATGGACTAGGGGTTCCTGGGTGGCTCAGTCAGTTAAGCGTCTGACTTTGGCTCAGGTCATGATCTCTCGGTTTGTGAGTTCAAGCCCTGCATGGGGCTCTCCATTCTCAGTGCAGAGCCCACTTTGGATCCTCTGCCTCCCTCTCTTTCCTCCCCTACCCGTCTCACTCGCTCGCTCGTTCTCTCTCTCACTCTCTCAAAAATAAATAAAAACATTAAAAAAAAAAAGATAAAGGTCTAGGGGCACCTGGGTGGCTCAGTGGTTAAGTGTCCGACTTTGACTCAGGTCATGATCTCGCAGTCTGTGAGTTTGAGCCTTGAGCCCCTCGTCGGTCTCTGTGCTGACAGCTCAGAACCCAGAGCCTGCTTCAGATTCAGTGTCTTCTTTGCTCTCTGCCCCTCCCCCACTGGTGCTCTGTTTCTCTCTCTCTTTCAAAAATAGATAAACATTAAAAAAATTTTTTTAAAGATAAAAGTCTAAAGAAAACCTCTTAAAAAAAAAAAGATGGATTTGTATGGCAGGCCTTTCTTAATCAGATCATGTGCACGTGAACTTGGTTATAGAGAGATGCCTATAGGAGCCAGGCAGGAAGTACAAATGGGCAGAGTGTGCTGGGGGTGAGACTGTAGAGAGCGGGGTTGGGGCGGATTGGAGAGGCTGGGTTCTCCAAAGTGGCAGGTGTTTCTCAGTTCCCATTGCTACCATTTGGGTCATGGACCAGGGGCTGTCAGATATTCCTATTCTTCAAGAAAAGCAGAAGACCTGGATTTTTTAAATTTTTATTTTTTATTATTAAAAAAATTTAAGTTTATTTATTTACTTTGAGAGAGAGAGTGTGAGCATGTGTGTGCAAGTGCACACGTGAGTGGGAGGGTGGGGTAGGGAGTGGCCAGAGAGAGAGGGAGAGAATCTCAAGCAGGCTCCACACCATCAGCACAGAGCCCTACGCGGGGCTCGATCTCACAACCATGAGATTGTGACCTGACCTAAAGTCAGGAGTTGGATGCTTAACTGACTACTGACTGAGCCATTCAGATGCCCCAAACCTGTTTTTCTTTTAATGTGAAATTGGTGTTATTTTTTTTTTGAGAAAATGGAAAATTGTACATATTCAGAGAATAATATGGGAAATAACCAGGATTGACAGCTGTTAACATTTTCTCTTATTTTTCAAGCTTCATTTCCCTGCTTTTGTTTTGTTTTGTTTTGTTTTGTTTTGTGTTTTGTTTTAAGTAAACTCACCTCCCAATGTGGGGCTTGAACTCATGACTCTGAGATCAAGAGTTGCATGCTCCACCAGCTGAGCCAGCCAGGTGCCCCTCCTTGTTCTGTTTTTTTTCAGAGGAATGATAAAATATTACAGATAAAATTGAAATATCCTTCCCAGTATTTAATTTTTTTTTCAATTTTGAGAGAGAGAGAGAGAGAGTACACGTGAGTAGAAGAAAGGCGGAGAGAGACAGAGACAGAGAGAGAGAGAGAGAGAGAGGAGGAGTATCTCAAGCATGCTCCGAGCAGAGCCTTATGTGGGACTTGACCCCATGACCCTGTGATCATGACCTGAGCGGAAATCAAGAGTCAGACGCTCAATTGACTGAGCCACCGAGGCGCCCCAAAATATCCTTCCCATTTTTAATCCCATTCTCCACCTCTCACCCTGCCCAGTTTGGGCAGCTGCTATCAAATCATTGTATATCTCTCCCATTTTTTAATACTTACAAATGCAACTCCATGAGCACCATATTGTTTTATAATTTTTTGTTTTATAAATTTTTAATCATAATTATCAGTCTGCACTTGCATTTTCCATCAGCCTGTTTATTTATCCATGTAACTATATATAAGTCTAATAATTCAGGCTTGGCAGAGTTTTCTCTAAAAGATCAGGCAGTAAATATTTTAGGTTTTCTGAGCCAGACCGTCTCTGTTACAACTCTGCTATTTTATAGCTAATGCAGCCATAGATAATGTGTCAACAAAGGGGGTATAGCTATGTTCCAATAAAATTTTATTTACAAAAACAGGATGTGGGCCGGATTTGGCCCATGGGTGACAATTTGCCAACCCCTGCTCTAATGTATTCCTTTCTCCTACTGAATAGTATAGTGTCTATAATGGGATGACACCATATGCTGTTTTTCAATTCCCCTGGAAATAGATGTTTAGGTTGTTTCCAGCTTTTCTGTTTTAACATGCTGCAGGAAGCATCCTTGTCCATGTTTCCTTGTGTGCGTATACAAAGGTTTTTCACTAGGACAGACACAGAAATAGAAATGGAATTGCTGAGGCTTTTTTTTAAACAAATAAAATGGACCAAATAAAATGTTTCAGGTAGAAGAATGTGACCCATTTGAGACCTCTGTCGTAGAATCTCTATAGGAAGCCAATAGTTAGTGAGAATCCAATCCACACCTACTTCTAGAATTTGAGGTAAGAATCCGTGACAACTAGCAGAGGTGAGGGTGCGTCCATCCAAGTATAGGAGCTGGAAAATAATCTGGAAGAGTGCGACCTCCGCGAGAAACGCTTAACTGACTTCCTCAGCGGACAGAAGTGGCGGAGTTAGGAAGAAACTTAGCTTTTCATGTGTAGTGGCCATTCCAGACGGTGGTCGTTAACGTCAGAATAATCAGTTCTAACAGAAAAGCTATTCAGGATGAAGGTGACGAGCTGTTGACCTGGGGTTGCTGCTTTCCTGGCAATGCTGTGAGTTCCTTTAAAGATTTATCACTGTAATTAGACCGGCTAGAAGAAGAGTAAGGAAGGTAATAAAGTAAAGGAAGAGCGTCAGGGCATTCTTCCAAGAAAACCCTCTCCTTTGAGGAGGACCCAGAGCAAGTTTTTAAGCCCTGGTGGCAGAAAATTAAATTAGCCCATCTTCCTGAAGTCGTACGTCAATAATACATGACTCGTGCAGTCGAGCTCCGCGAGCTCAGCAAAGAAATGGTGTTCTGTGTTCTGAGTTGAGATTTAATTAAAGGGACTCAGGCTTTGGGAATTCCTTCTTTTTAAAACATTTTAAACATGATTGTAGGTCATTATCATTCCTTTGTTTTTATCGTTTTGGAGAGCTCAAAAAATATACGGTGCTGTAACAGAAGCAGGTCACCCCGCTGCAGACGGTTTAATTTTTTTAAACAGGCTTGGGGCCACCTTGTTTTGATAGGTAAAAGCTGGACAGCTCTGCCTCTTCTGTAATGCAGAAAAATTGGTCTCTCCTCTGACCCATCCCCCACTTACCCCCTTATGTTTCCTTTAAATATTTTATTTTATTTATTTATTTAAAAAATTTGTTTAATATTTATTTATTTTTGAGAGAGAGAGAGAGAGACAGAGCATAGAGCATGAGCAGGGAAGGGCAGAGAGAGAGGGAGACACAGAATTTGAAGCAGGCTCCAGGCTCTGAGCTGTCAGCACAGAGCCCAATACAAGGCTCGAACCCACAAACTGTGAGACCTGAGCTGAAGTCTGACACTCAACTGACTGAGCCACCCAGGCGCCCTCCCCCGCCACCTTTTTTAAAGTTTTATTTCTTTAAGTCCTCTCCACCCAACTTGGGGCTCAAACTCACAAACCTGAGATCAGGAGCTGCACGCTCCTCAAACTGATCCAGCCAGGAGTCCCCCCTTACGTTTCTTACTCCGAGTCTATGGGATCTTGTCTAAACCATCCCATGTGCTACAGCAGAGGCCTCCCCACGGGAGGCTCAGGGGGTTGCGGTTTGAGCTTGGCCCCTGACTCTTGCAGGTCTCTGCTGACATGGAGGTAGAGACAAGCAAGGGATCGGCCGAAGTGGTAGCTTGAGGCCCATTGCCCTAGAAAAGAAAGGGAGACGCAGTAAACAGACCGGCCATTCTAACATCTAGTTCTTTCTTACCATCAGACAGAATTGTATTAGCATATCAAAGGTGATGAACGAGGGCTGTCTTACATGCTTTTCTAATTGAACACTGATTAGGTATTTGGGTCTCAGTTTAATCTGATTTTTTTTTAAGGTGATGACTATAAAACTGAACTAGAGAATAAAAGTGAGGGCTCCCCAGTAATCTCTGGGATGACCATTTGACAAGGGTTTTGGATGAATCTGTATTAGTTAATTTTAATCCAGCTTTATGTTAGTTCATAAAGTACTTCCTCCTTTGTCAGTACCTCCTGTGTCACGATCATCCACCAGGTAGGAGACTTACCCCTCTTTTGCCAATTTTACAGAAAATGGGTTCAGAGAGGGTAAGAGGTTTTCTGGTTCTTCATTCTAGTAATTATTTTATTACATGTAGCAACTAGAGAAGTATGAAAAATAACTTTTTTCATGTTTCCATGTGCTTAGCAGCAGCAGAATCTTTTATGAAAGCTTAATTGGGGAGCACGTTGATTCTCTATTTATTAACCTGCATTTGCCTAGAACGGCCCATCACTGCCTCACATTCTGCCACTCCTCTGTTGGCAGGGAATAGATCATCCTCACAACTAAAAAGAAATTGTTATCGCTGTTCTAAGTGTCTATTAAAATTACAAATGCATATATCCTGTGAGCCAGCGGTTGCACGTCGAGAAATTTATCTTACAGCTATACTTGCTCACACATGCAAGGATGTGAGCCCAGTTTTTTCACAGCAAAATACCAGAAACAGCTTACTCCTAGAACTTACGCTTCCATACAGTGGGATATTTTGCTGCCGTCACGAAGAATAAGGCAGCTCTGTATCTACTGAGCGAACAGACTCCAAGTTACGTTGCTATTGAGGAATGGCAAGGTGCAGGCCGCTGTGTTGTTTCTGTGTGTAATGTTCTACGCCTGTGTTAACAAGGAAGGGGGGTAAGTGGGCCGGGCGCCTGGCTGGCTCTGTTGGAGGAGCGTGTGACTCTTGATCTTCAGGCCCCACATTATGTGTGGAGATTGCTTAAATAAAGAAACTTAGAAAAAAAAAAAGGGAGGGTAGGTATGTATTAATACATATTTGCTTGCTATGCGTAAACTGGCTCAGGAAGATTAAAAAGCTAATACTTGCCTTGTGGGCAGGGACTTGGGTGGCTAGAGAATGAGACAAGGGACCTGTCACTGAAGAGCGATTTGAATCAAGAAGGATGAGAATTACCTATTAAAAAAAAACACACACACAAACCACACTGAGGTTTTTGGGAATTTGAGGTCCTCATGCGTACCTCTTTAATCTGTTTGCCCTCTACCCCTTCCCAAAGGACCCACTTAATCATCCTTTCTTCTGCTCCCTGAGTTTTCCGGCACCAGATGAAGTTCCTTAAAAAAATTTTTAACACCTGTTTTCTTATTTGCGTTCAGATTGTATTGTTTGTTGATGGAATAAATGCTTTCTCTCTTTGAATACATTTTGCATATGCCATAGCTTATGATTTTAGAATGGAAGAGTATACTATCAGCATGAGATAGGAAATTCAAACGGCACAAACAAGTGTACGGTTAAGTTTTCTCTCTCTCTCTTGACCTGAGAGTCCTCTAGGCCCCACCATCCCCCTGCTGAGGCTGTCACTGTTACCACTGTGTTGTGGCCACCACTTTTATATGCATGCTTCTATGATATTGTTTTGCCTGTCAGACATAAACACGCTTCCATATATCCGCGAGCGCACACACTGTTAACCATACCGTACACACGGTTCCCCATCTACTGGTGTCACTTAGCAGCATATCCTGGCATAGGGTGACATTTAGATTGACACATTCTTCTCCGTAACTGCACAGGATCCCACTGTCTATATTATTATATACATTTAATGTATTTAATCAGCCCCTTCTCGATGGTAATTGGGGGGGCCCACGGTCTGTCGCTACCACAAATGATGCCACAACGAATATCCTTGTATCTGTGGGATAAATTCTTAGAAATACAACTGCTACGTCAAAAGGTATTGCTAGATAGTTCCAGATTGCTCTCTGCAGAGGCTGTAGTAGTTTGGCCAGGTGGACGATCACCCAGGCTTTGAAAAAGTTTCTAGCTGCGGCAACTTGTAGTCTGAGAGATAAAGGCCAGGTAGACAAGCTCGTGCGCCCTACTGGTAGACTCAAGTCTTTACTTTCCCACCGCAGCTTGTTAAGACCTGGTGAAGAACTACAGTGTGTATTCAAGTCATTTAAAAAATTTTTTTAAAGTTTATTTATTTTCGAGAGAGAGACAGAGACAGAGTGTGAGCAGGGGAGGGGCAGAGAGAGAAGGAGACACAGAATCGGAAGCAGGCTCCAGGCTCTGAGCTGTCAGCACAGAGCCCAATGTGGGGCTCGAACCCATGAACCGTGAGATCATGACCTGAGCTGAAGTCGGACGCTTAACCGACTGAGCCACGCAGGCGCCCCTTCAAGTCACTTAATGTAGCCATCAGAAGGTTAGCAAGACGAAGGTGACGTGGGTGTGTCAGGTGCTGTTGAGCAGCCCCCGGTGACAGCTGTACTGTCCTTACTTACTTTTGCTTTTGTTTCTAGGACCTTAGCATCCTGAGACATTCTGGATTCATAGCCCTCAAGGGTTGACCCGGCCAGCGTTCATCATGTCAAAGCTAAAAAGCTCAGAGTCAGTCAGGGTGGTGGTTCGCTGTCGGCCCATGAATGGCAAAGAAAAGGCGGCTTTGTATGATAAGGTGGTGGATGTGGATGTGAAGCTGGGGCAGGTGTCAGTGAAGAACCCCAAAGGAGTGGCCCATGAAATGCCCAAGACCTTCACCTTCGATGCAGTCTACGACTGGAATGCCAAGCAGTTTGAACTCTATGATGAGACGTTCCGACCACTCGTGGACTCTGTCCTGCAGGGTTTCAATGGGACGATTTTTGCCTATGGACAAACCGGGACTGGGAAAACGTACACGATGGAAGGAGTCCGTGGTGACCCTGAGAAAAGAGGGGTCATCCCTAACTCCTTTGACCACATCTTCACCCATATCTCTCGATCTCAGAATCAACAGTACCTGGTCAGGGCCTCTTACCTGGAGATCTACCAAGAGGAGATCCGAGATCTGCTCTCAAAGGATCAGACCAAAAGGCTTGAGCTCAAAGAGAGGCCTGACACTGGAGTGTATGTGAAAGACCTGTCTTCCTTCGTCACCAAGAGCGTGAAGGAAATAGAGCACGTGATGAATGTGGGGAATCAGAACCGCTCTGTCGGTGCTACCAACATGAACGAGCACAGTTCACGCTCTCATGCAATTTTTGTCATCACCATTGAGTGCAGTGAAGTGGGCCTTGATGGAGAAAACCATATCCGTGTAGGGAAGTTGAACCTTGTGGATCTTGCTGGCAGTGAACGGCAAGCCAAGACCGGTGCACAAGGAGAAAGATTGAAGGAAGCGACCAAAATCAACCTGTCCCTTTCAGCCTTAGGTAATGTCATCTCTGCCCTGGTGGACGGCAAGAGCACTCACATTCCGTATCGGGACTCAAAGCTTACCAGGCTCCTCCAAGATTCTCTTGGTGGCAATGCTAAAACTGTAATGGTGGCCAACGTGGGACCTGCCTCGTACAATGTGGAAGAGACTCTGACCACTCTGAGATACGCCAACCGTGCCAAAAACATTAAGAACAAGCCAAGGGTCAACGAGGACCCTAAAGATGCCCTCCTTCGAGAATTCCAGGAAGAGATTGCTCGGCTCAAGGCCCAGCTGGAAAAACGGTCCATTGGCAGGAGGAAGAGGCGAGAGAAGCGGAGGGAAGGTGGTGGCAGTGGTGGGGGTGGGGAAGAGGAGGAGGAGGAGGGAGAAGAGGGTGAGGAGGAAGGGGATGATAAGGATGATTACTGGCGGGAACAGCAAGAAAAACTGGAGATTGAGAAGCGGGCCATTGTAGAGGACCACAGCTTGGTTGCAGAGGAGAAGATGAGGCTGCTGAAGGAGAAGGAGAAAAAGATGGAGGACCTGCGGCGGGAGAAGGATGCGGCTGAGATGCTGGGCGCCAAAATCAAGGTACCAGACCTTCCCTGAGTCCCTTTCCTCTTTCGGTGCGTTCTGTTTTAGCCAAAAACATGCGATGAGGGATGATGTCCCTTTCAGTTTTACATTCCCAGTGGCTCCCTCATGTCCAGTGTCCAGTAAACATTTGTGGAACTGAAAGAAAAACAATTTCTTCAAACTTAAAACACGAAATATTGACTTCATAGAAAGAATAATTTTTACAGATGTTCAGGGTATAAAAACCAGCAATAAAACTGACACCCAATCCCCCCGCCCCCACAGTGTGAGAAATAGAACATAACCTGTATCTTTACAAGCTCTTCATGTTCCCCCTCCCCCAGAGGTAGACATTACCTTGGGTTTGGTGTTTGTTTCCATACTCTTCTTTATAGTTTTCTCGTTTATGAATATATGTCTAAAAAAATAGTTTCGGTTTCATATAATTTTTTGCCTTTATATAAATGGAATCCCACTGCCGCAATTTGCTTTTACTTGCTCAACCTTACGTAATGAGATTTGTCCATATTGATGCCTGGAGCTCTGATTCATTCATTATTACCGCTCTGAGAATTCTGTGGTATTCCATTCTCCTGATAGTGGGTTGTTTCCATTTCCTGCCATGAATGTTTTTGCCCTTGGCTCCAGGAGAACATGTATGAGCAAGAGTTTCTTATCTGGCGCCATTGGGTATGTGCAGCCCTGATTTTACCAGATAATCACAACTTGTTCTCAGAGGTGGCCGTGCGGATCAAAGCTTCGGCCAGCATGTTCTGAGCTGTGGTCTCACCTCGTCCTTACCGGCACTTGTGACAATCCAACTTTAATTTTTGTACGTCTGGTGTATATAAAATGGTATCTCATTGTGGTTCTAATATGCAGTGACCTTGCCACACAAGATACAGAACAGTTCCTTACCCCCTTGTGGTCAGCCCCTTCCCTCAACCTCCAACCCCTGTGAGGCAGTGGCCGAGTAGCATTCTAAGGCGCAGGGGACTCCTGTGCATTTTTTTTTCTGGTGCCCATGGGCTGTTCCATCAGGTGTCTGGACTCTGGGCTGCCGCAGGGCTTTAATGGCAGAGGAGGGGACAGAGCCAGCCCTGGGAATCTGAGGACGACCTCCGCCTGACCACAAGCCAGAACTGCTCTGAGGTGTTGGGTTCTTTCTTAGTGAATTCATGCAAAATCTGATTTCAACTCGCAAATGTATCCATGTTTATTAATTTAAAAATGACCAGGGACCTCTTCCTTGCCTCTCCTTTCCCCACTTGCTGTACGAAGCCATGCTTTATCTGTGGGTTCATAGGAGCCCTTTCCCAGAGCTGGGTTCTGTTTTACTTCAGAGGCACGGGTCTTTTCCAGAGCTTTCAAGACCTGATGTGAACATGGAGTCCTATACAACACAGATAGAAGGTCACCTTGTCCCATGTGGTTCCTTCACCACAAATGCCACTTTACACCTCTTTACTCCTGCACTTGAAGTGTTAACAGCGTGTGCCCGTGTTTGGTTTGCATGCTGGGTTTTAGGATCCCATCTATTATTCAAGCCCAGGAACACCTAAACTCTCTAAGCAACTTGGGTTATTCGGGCAACTCTCGGAGGCCAAGTGTGGCATAACTCAACATAATCTCCAGGTCACTGAATCTCTTAGACATTTTGTTTATGGGAGAATGGTATTAATTCTGTCTCTTGAGAACCCTGGATGCTGTAAAATCATAGGACGAGTACTTTAGAGCTGGAAGGAGTGAGTGTGTGTGTGTGTGTGTGTGTGTGTGTGTGTAGCGGGGGATGGTTGCTAATCCAGTCCAGCCACTTCCATTTTGAGAGAAGAGAAAACAGGCTCAAGGGCTTACCGAAAGATGGCAGCAGGACTACCATTAATGTGCATAAGTTTCTTTAAAACAAGCTTGTGGAGTTTTTGGATTCCATGCTTTTCAGGAGCAAATCATTCCCATGGCTTCAGCCACCATCTGAATGCTCAAGATGTCCTATCTATATAGCCAGCCCAGAGCTGTCTGACATCCAAGCCTGATAGTCTCTGCCTACTGGACATTTCCAGAGATGCCCGTGGCCACCCAGAGCCTGTTCCTGCCTGCCTTTTCTCATTCAAGCCATAGCATAGCATAGGTTATCCCTGTTAGCTGTCCCTCGCTCTCCCTTACGGCCCAGTCAGTCCCAAGGCCTCTGAATCCTGTGCCGTCGGCTCTCTTGGACCCATCTTCTTTGTTCTCTCCCACCACTCCTGCCCTAGCGCAGGCCTGGATCCTCAAAACAGCCTCCTGTTCTGGTCTCCCTCCACCAGGCCTGTCCTTTTCCAGTCATCCTTTCTGTGGTGGGGGAAGAATGTTTCTGAAACACAAATCTGACTGTGTACCGTTATGCTCAAAGAACAGTCAGTATGATTCCCGTGGTTCTCAGGATCAAGTTTAGTCTTTGAGGTTTTTGAACTGACCCGTAATTGCTTTGCCAGCTTCATATATCAGGACTCCCTACCCTACCCTCTCACACACAACATTTTTGTTTTCTTAACTAATTCCTATTTTTACCTCAGCGGTCTTGAGACAGGAAGCCTTTCTGGACTCCCTCTAAAAGCCTCAATTCTCTCCCTCCCATGTGCCTCTCCCATTATTACTGTCTTTCATGACGGCGTCTGACTCCATAGGGTAGGAGCCTACTTACTGGTCTGTGGCCCTCGATGGACTCCAGCCTTGTGATTTGTATTCAGTTGCATCCCCAGTACCTAGCACATGGGAGGTACTCAGTATGGCTTAAGTAGGGTCAATGCTTGTACATACAAACCAAAAAACTTTTTTTAAGAAAGTTGAAATTCCTGGATGCCTGGGGAAGCTATATCTTCAGTGTTTCTAAGGTAAAGCTCCATGTCGGTGATAGTAAGGACACTGCTGAGCACAGTCTGTGTTCCCCCAGAGTTCACCTGTTTGGCTCAGTCCTGAGCTTGCTATGTTTTACAGGCTTCCCTGTGAGAAGATATGTTCTGAAGGAGGTCAGTCACGAGACGGATTCTACTTTTTTTTTCCTCACTCAGGCCATGGAGAGTAAGCTGCTTGTTGGAGGGAAAAATATAGTAGATCATACAAATGAACAGCAGAAAATCCTGGAGCAGAAACGGCAGGAAATCGCAGAGCAGGTGACTTTTATTCCTTTTTGAGGAGAAGGGGGTGGGATAAGGTGTGTTAACGCTACAGAGCAAACATCTCTTGTATCAGATTCTTCAGAGGGACTGGAAACGAGGTGCTTAATTAGCCCTTCCTAGCAGGAGACTCTGATCCGGAGCCCCCAGCCCTGTGTTCTTGTATAGACATTGTCTCTATGCAAGCTGATGAGTTTTGTGATGTTGCTCAGAAACGTCGAGAAAGAGAAATCCAGCAACAGATGGAAAGTCGAGATGAGGAAACCTTGGAACTTAAAGAGACGTACAGCTCATTGCAGCAAGAGGTGGACATCAAGACCAAAAAACTCAAGAAGGTATAAAGGAACGAGGCCAGGCAGAGGTGTCTTGAGACTCGGGGCGGGGGATGGGGGTAGGGAAGAACTCTTGTCTGGAGGGCTGCCCTCCTCACCTGCCTCTCGCCTCGCTTCCAGCTCTTCTCCAAGCTGCAGGCGGTGAAGGCTGAGATCCATGACCTCCAAGAAGAACACATCAAGGAGCGTCAGGAGCTGGAGCAGACTCAGAATGAGCTCACCAGGGAGCTGAAACTCAAGTAAGTTCTGGGCCTTTCGTGGCCCCCCCAGCCATTTGCTGGGAGGTTGTTTGTTCAGTAAGAAACATGTCTCTGAGTACAGGGCCCCTGCCTACTTCTCTCTAGCTCATCTCCTGCCACTTTGTGTGTTTTCTGTTTATTCTGGAGAAAGTCACTTTCAGTCTCTGGGTCCCATCTATTAAGTGAATGACTTCAGATGATCTCCAGGTTTCCTTCTACCCCTACTTTCTTGAAGCTTTTAAAGGCTTTAGCCTCTGTGGACAAGAGGGAATCTTTTATTAACTAGAATTTTCTGAATGGTATAATGAATACCCAAATACCCACCACCCAGATTCATTGATAAACAACCTTTTGTCATTCATCTGTCATAGAAATATTCTAAAACCTCATGTATACAGTAACCTTATATTATCTTCCTCCTGCATACTTACATATATGATCACAATGCTATTTTAAATTTTTAAAGAGTTTTTTATTTATTTTGAGAGAAATAGAGACAGCATGAGCGGGAGGGGGCAGAGAGAGAGGGAGAGGGAGTCCTAAGCAGGCTCTGCACTGTCAGCACAGAGCCCAAGGTGAGCCACCCAGGTGCCCCCACCATGCTATTTTTTAAAATGCTTTACTGAGATATAATTCACATATCATACAGCTCACCTATTTAAAGTATACAAGTCAGGGGGCGCCTGGGTGGCTCAGTCGGTTAAGTGTCCAACTTTGGCATTGGTCATGATCTTACTGTTCGTGAGTTTGAGCCCCGCGTCAGGCTCTGTGCTGACAGCTCAGAGTCTGGAGCCTGCTTCAATTCTGTATCTCCCTCTCTCTACTTCTCCCCCACTCTCATTCTGTCTGTCTCTCTCTCTCAAAAATAAACATTAAAAAAAATTTTTTTAAGTATATAAGTCGGGGTGCCTGGGTGGCTTAGTTGGTTAAACATGTGACTATCTTAGCTCAGATATTGGTCTCAGAGTTGTGAGTTCAAGCCCCACATTGGGCTCTGTCCTGGGCACAAAGCCTACTTTAAAAAAACAAGTATACAAGTCTATAGGATTGTAAAACCATCATCACAATCTGATTTTAGAACATTTTTGTGTCCCCCTTCTTCTCAAGGAAACCCTGTATCAGTTAGCAGTCATTCCTTATTACCCGTTCCCCTCCAGCCCTAAGTACCTACTAGTCTACTATTTTATAAATTTGTCTATTCTGGACATTTCATATAAATGGAATCTTATGATACGTGGCCTTTTGTGACTGGTTTCTTTCACTTAACATGTTTTCAAGGATCATCCATGTTGTAGCATGTCAGGACTTCGTTCTTTTTTATGGCTGAATGATATTGGATAGTATGGATATATGCACATTTCTTTTATCAGTTGATGGACATTTGGGTTGTTTCCGTTCATTGGCTATTATGAATACTGCTGCTATGAACATTCACGTACAAGGTTTTGAATGGACATGTTTTCATTTCTCTGGGCTATATACCTAGGAGTGGAATTGTTTAGGTCATGTGGCAACTCTGTTTAACTTTTGGAGGAACTGCCAGACTGTTTTGAATGGCTGCATCATTTTATATTTCCACCACCAATTTCTCCAATCCTTGTTGACACTTGGTACTGTCTGTCTTTCTGAGTGTAGCCATCCTAATGGGTGTGAAGCAGTATCTCACTGTGGTTTTGATTTGCATTTCTGTAATGACTAATGATGTAGACTGTCTTTTCATGTGCTTTAGCCATTTGCGTATCTTCTTTGGAGAAATGTCTGTTTACATCCTTCGCCCATTTTAAAATTGGGTTATTTATTATTAGGTTGTAAGAGTTCTTTATATATTCTGGCTACAAGTCCCTCATCAGATACTTGGTTTGCAGGTATTTTCTCCCATTCTGTGGGTTGCTTTTTCACTTTCTTGTATTTTGTTTGTGGCACAAAAGATTTTAATTGTGAGGTAGCCGAATTTATCTGTGTTTTCTTTTGTCGCTTAAACTTTTGGTATTGTGTCTGCATTTTCCTATTTTGGAAATAGGAAAATGTTTAAAAAAAATTTTTTTTTAATGTTTATTTATTTTTGAGAGACAGAGACAGAGTGTGAGCAGGGGAGAGTCAGAGAGAAAGGGAGACACAGAGTCTGAAGCAGGCTCCAGGCTCCGAGCTGTCAACACAAAGCCGGACGCGGGGCTTAAACCCACAAACCGTGAGATCATCACCTGAGCCGAAGTCAGACGCTTAACTGACTGAGCCACCCAGGTGCCTCATGTTGTTGTTGTTGTTGTTTTTTAATATTTATTTATTTTTGAGAGAGAGAGAGAGAGAGACAGCATGAACAGGGGAGGGGCAGAGAGAGAGGGAGACACAGAATCTGACGCAGGGCTCAATCTTGAGAACCATGAGATCATGACTTGAGCCAAAGTCGGACGCTTAACCAACTAAGCCACCCAGGCGCCCCACATGTTGTTGTTTTTTAATGTGGCCATTTGTGGCTGGTTTCTTTCACTTGGCATAGTGTTTTTAAGGGTCATACATGTTATAGAACATACCAATATTTCATTATTTTCTATGGTTGAGTAATATTGTATGAATATATCACCTTTTATTTATTCATTCATCAGTTGATGAACCTTCGGGTTGTTTCTGTCTTTTAGCTATTAGGAATACTACTGTTATGAACATTTGTGTACAAGTTTTATTGTGCACTTATGTTTTCAATTCGCTTGGGTCATCTTAGAGTCTTAAAGTCTTAGGTCTTACATTTAAGTCTATGAGCCATTGTGAGTTAATTTTTGTGTATAGTCTGAAGTAGGGTTCTAAGTACATTCTTTTGCATTTGGATATCCAGTTGTCCCAGCACCATTTATATAAAAAAATTTTTTTAAGTTCGTTTATTTATTTTGAGAGAGACAGAGTATGAGCAGAAGATGGGCAGAGAGAGGGAAAGAGTGAAAATCCCAAGCAGGCTCCATGCTGCCAGCACAGAGCCAGACTCGGGGCTTGAATTCACGAAACTATAAGATCATGACCTGAGCTGAAACCAAGAGTTGGACACTTAACTGACTGAGCCACCCAGGTGCCCCTCTAGCACCATTTATTGAAAGGGTCTTCTTTCATTGTCTTTGCACCCTTGTTGAAAATAAGTTGACCATAAATATAAGGGTTTTTTTCTGATTTCTCAATATTGTTCCATTGATCTTTTTGTCTGTCTTTATGCCAATACCCTGCTGTCTTGATTACTGTAGCTTTGTAGTAAGTTTTGAAATGAGGAAGTATGAGTCCTCTGACTGTTGTTCTTTTTCAAGATTGTTTTTGGCTATTCAGGGTTTCTTGCATTTTCATATACATTTTGAGATGAGCTTGTCAATTTCTGTGAAAAAGCCAGCTGGGATTTTGGTAGGGATTGTGTTGAATCTAGACATCCTTTTGGGGATTATTGTCATCTTAACAGCTAAGTTTTTGATCCATGAATATGGGATGTCTTTTTATTTCTTTAGACCTTCTTTAATTTCTTTTTTTTAATAAAAATTTAATGTTTATTTGTGTGAGTAAGGGAAGCGCAGAGAGAAAGGAGGGCAGAGTATCTGAAGCGAGCTCTGCTATGACAGCACAGAGCCCGATGTGGGGCTCAAACTCACGGACTGTGAGATCATGACATGAGCCGAAGTTGGATGCTTAACCAACTGAGCCACCCAGGTACCCCAAAAAGATCTTCTTTTTCTTTTAAGAATGTTTTGTAGTTTTCAGTGCACAAGTCCTTGCACTTCTTCTTTAAAAAAAATTTTTTTTATCTTTATTTTTTTGATAGAGAGAGAGGGGTACAGATTCTGAGGCAGGCTCCAGGCTCTGAGCTGTCAGCACAGAGCCCGACGCGGAGCTAAAACTCACGAACTTCTAGTTCATGACCTGAGCCAAAGTCGGACACTTAACCGACTGAGCCACCCAGGCACCCCTGCACTTCTTTTGTTAAATGTATACGTAAGTTTTTGGGGTTGTTTTTTTTTTTTGCTATTGTATATGGAATTGTTTTATTAATTTTATTTTCAGAATGTTTGTTGCTAGTGTATAGAAATACAGTTGATTTTTGTTTACCCAATATCTTTCCACCTAACAAAACTAACATTGTATCTTAGTATTATCTCATGCCTTGGCCATATTCAGATTTTATGGGTTTGTTTGTATTAATATCTATATAAAGATCACATACTGCATTTGATTATTATTTCTCTTAAGCTTATTTTAATCTGGAGCAGTCCTTTTCCCTTTAAAAATTTTTTTCACAGTTGATTTATTAAGCTGGGACAGCCTGTGGAAATAAGTCACAGTCTGGGTTTTAACTGAAAGGTAGCTCTGAAGCATGGGTTCTCAACCTTGGCTGCACACTGAGATCATCTGAGGAATTTTTAAAAAGGACGGTGCTTAGGCCCCACCCCAAATATTCTGACCTAATTGTTCTCGGGCAGTGGTCCTTAAACGTTAGCAGGCACCAAGTCATCTTAAGGACTTGTTAAATACAGATTGCTGGGCCCCACACCCAGGGAATCTAATTCAGTACATCTGGATGGGGCCCAAGATTTTGCATTTCTAACACGTTCCGGCCATTGCTCCTGTTGCTTCTGTGAACACATTTTGAGAACTATTCATCTCTTATGAGGTCCAGGCAAGATATTTTTCAGAACTCTGTAAGCAATATTAATGTGCAGTCTGCTTGAGACCCATTGAGCTAATGGCTTCAACCAACAATAATTTGTCTGGAATTATTTCATTATGGGTTGCAAAATACTGTTTTTTCTCTATGAGTCCTTCCATATTAGCTGGGATTTTTCTTTTCCTTTTCCTTTTTGTAATCTCTACACCCAACATGGGGCTCAAATTCACAGCCTGGATATCAAGAGTTGCATGCTCTACAGACTGAGCCAGCCAGGTGCCCCTAGTTGGAATTTTTCTTTTTCTTTTTTTTTTTAAATTTATTTATTTATTTTAAGAGAGAGAAAGTGTGCGTGTGTGGTTGGGAGATGAGCAGAGAGAGAGAATCCTCAGCAAGCTCTGCACTGTCAGCACAGAGCCTGACACAGGACTCAAACTTACAAACTGAGATCATGACCTGAGCCGAAATCAAGAGTTGGATGTTTAACTAACCAAGCCAACTATGTGGCCCTGGAATTTTTGTTTTTAATGTTTGTTTATTTTTGAACAAGAGCGAGAGAGCAGAGGAGGGGCAGAGAGAGACAGAGAGGAGACAGAGGATCCAGAGAGGGGACAGAAGATCCAAAGCAGGCTCCACACTGACAGCAGAGAGCCTGATATGGGGCTCAAACTCATGAACTGTGAGATCATGACCTGAGCTGAAGTCAGATGCTTAACTAACTGAGCCACCAAGGCGCCCCTGGAATTTTTCTTTATTTCTTTTTTTAAATGTTTTATTTATTTTTGAGAGAGAGACAGGGTGTGAGGGCAGGGGGGAGGGGGCAGCGAGAGAGGGAGACACAGAATCTGAAGCAGGCTCCGAGCTGTCAGCACAGAGCCTGACACGGGGCTTGAACCCATGAATGGCAAGATCATGACCTGAGCCAAAGTCAGACGCTTAACCGACTAAGCCACCCAGGCGCCCCAACCCCTGGAATTTTTCTTTAATGAACTCTTCAGAGGGATTCTTTTAATGACCAAGTTTTAAATTTGGAAGGAGCTCTTAAAATTAAATGAGTCTGCCCTCTTTCTAGGTATGTACCTCTAGAAGAAAAATCAGAAGAGAATATGTCAAACTATTAATAAGAGCTATCTCTGGATAGTGAAGTTATATGTAATTATATTTTTCACATTTTCTACTGTAGATAGGAGCTTTAAAATCAGAAAAGAAAACAATATATGTCATGAAAAATAATTTCTTACACATTTCAAATAAAATGAATAGAAAAGTTAATCTCTCTGAAATATTTTTTCCCCAAGGAAGCCATTTTCATTGTTATTTCTCTTATTTATATCTTTTCAATAAACAGTGAGTCAGCCTCTTTCTCAAGGTCAGTACCCACACCTCCACCTCCCTGGTGTTTGTTGTGTGTCTCTCCCAGTTAACACCCCTTTGGCATTGTTCTGTCCTGAGGTTTTGAAAGCCTGAATGTATATAGAGATGTGGCAGGAGACAGTCATCACCATGGAGAGACACAACCCCGTGGGTTCCAGTTTTATTGTTTGCCATGTTCTCTGGCACTTCTGAGGCAGAGACTCTTCTCAGGAACGGTCTTTATTCTCAGTGGTCTAAGGGACTGAAATCCGCTTGGTCTTGCTTTTTGTCCTGGTGATGGTAATGGAGAGTTTTCTATCTTGGGCAACAATCCATGGGATTAGAAGAAGGCCGTTTAACTCCTAATCAGTTTTCAGTATTTTGGAAGTTAATGTGCTGGGTTGGCAGTACCCGTGGCCCTCTCGAAGACACTTCGGTTAGCACACGTTCACTCCGATACAGCCCAGGCATGGTCACTCTTCTGCAGTCCTTTCCCCTCTTTAAGCCGCTCCTCCTCGGGCAGAAGTGGCCTCCCTGTGGTCCTAGGGCAGCCCACTGTCGGCACCTGTCACAGCTAAGACGGCTGCACCGTTACCTCACTGTCTCAGGCAGGGACCAAGTGTCATTCATGTCTGTACGCCAGTGCTCTGTATGATGGTGGCCCATTGTGCCTGCCCAGTAAATGTTTGCTGAGCAGCTTGCCTCTCATCTAATGACTTCCTATACGTGGACCAGGTGGCCAGTACTCCATCTGCATTCTTTCTCTACCTGTGTTCACTCATGTATGTGTGTTCTTACAGGCATCTTATTATAGAAAACTTTATCCCCCTGGAAGAAAAAAGTAAAATTATGAATAGATCCTTCTTTGACGAAGAGGAAGATCATTGGAAATTACATCCTATAACCAGACTGGAGTAAGTCCCTATTGACTTCAAGGTGGGGAGGAGGGAAAGAATGTTGATAAGCTGGCCTTGGCCCAAGGGATTTGGTATGAACACAGTGTGAATCATTTGAATTGGAACCCACCGTATCTCTGACCATGTGACTGCCAAGGCCTCGAAGTAAAAGATGGCAGAATGGTGGTAGGAATTGGGAGACTATCACAGTGAACTCACCACCTTTCCCAAGTTCCTGAATTTCTGCTTCTTCAGCTGCCAAGTAAAGTGTGCTAGGCCAGATGAGGGGCCTCTGGGTGCCCTCTTGTGTGGCAGTCTGGCGCGGTGTTGAGATTTTCAGTCTAAGCCTGGGTCTTGCTGGAATCATGGGAGACCGTCTGCCAGGGATGCGGGGGTGGGGAATATTGACAGCCATGCTTTTACGCCTGCCATCTAAGAACTGGATGATGACTCATCCCTTCCAGCTTAAGAGATGCATGACACTCAGCATGTGAATCAGAATGCGGCTCAAACAGGATATATCAGCAGCTCCTGCCCCATTTGCCTGGCAGCCCTCAGTCCGGGGCTTTACTAGGTTCAGGTTCTATTTAAATAGGCTTAATATCTTCCGAGAGTTGGTTCCACAGGATGGTCCTGGGACTGTGGGACACACTCCAGCCAGGGCTTTAACCACTGCAGTCCATTTCCAGGAACCAGCAGATGATGAAGCGGCCAGTCTCAGCTGTGGGATATAAGAGACCGTTGAGCCAACACGCAAGAATGTCCATGATGATTCGTCCCGAGGCCCGATACAGGGTGAGAAGATCATCCACGTGTTTCTCTCCTCTCTCTTTTCAAGGAGTTTAGATTTATATAAACCCTTACGCACCATTCTGCAAAGTTAGAGTTTGTATCCTGACTCTTTGCAGAGGTTTCTGAGGAGATTTATATTAACATAACAATTATACCAAATACTAAAGAAATATACTAAATAAAAGAGCAACTAGAAAGAACAAATACTTATGAATAAAAGGTAAAGTAGAATGAGATTTAGAAAACTAGGACTAGGGAAGGAGGAGCGTATAAACACATTGTCCATCATGGCCAGTGAACATCGACACGAAGCCTGCAAATGGCCCTGTGCGAATGCTGGAGGGAGTGCCGGTGCGTAATGACTGGAGACGGAGATGAGTTCAGGAACTTCCGGTACGGCCATTTAACGGAATGTGGCTCAGTCAGGTAGTTATTTAAAGTGACATAATTGAGAACTATTTAACGACCCGAACATATTTTACAATAATAATACTGTACGAGCTTCTATTTATAAGCGCTTGCTGTATGCCAGGCATGTACTCAAGCCCTTTATTGGTTTCTCTAATTGAACCCTCCCACCTCCTCTATGCAGCAGGTCCTGTGGCTTTGTAGGTATCTGGTAAGTGGATGAACCAGGAGACACAATGTAGTGTTAAGTTGTAAAACAGTTGGTACTGGAGGTTTACATATGAATAAAACCAGCTGCAAAATATATCCAAATAGGAACTGATCATTTCTGGTTAATGGACGTGCACTCAATTTAAATTGCCTTCTTTTTGCTTGTCTGTATTTTCAAGTTTGAGAGAGGGAGAAAGAGAGAACAAGTACGTGTACACACACACACACGTTTGAGAGAGGGAGAAAGAGAGAACAAGTACGTGTACACACACACACACACACACACGTTTGAGAGAGGGAGAAAGAGAGAACAAGTACGTGTACACACACACACACACACACACACACACACACCCACCCGGGGGAGGGACAGAGAGGAGAGAGAGAAAATCCCAAGCAGGCCCTATGTGGGGCTCTATCTCAATGAAACGTGACATTAGGACCTGAGCCAAAATCAAGAGTCGGCTGCTAAACCGATTGAGCCACCCAGGCTCCCTTGCTTATCTGTATTTTATATTGGGGGAGAACCTGTATTATTTTTTTTAATGAAAAATTTTCACTTGAAAAATTTAAACTGTTTTTGAGTCTCCTTTAGCCTCCAGAGCAAAACAGATGGGGATTAATTAGTTCATCAGGTGCTGTTTTTCCTGGCACCGAGCTATTTAAACTAAAGGAAGCAAAAGCTGAAGAGATCCATCAGGTGGGGTTTTCTCTAGTGAAAGGTGAATGACGTATCAGGCGGAGTCCTCAGAAGCATTTTAGCAGTTTCAGAGGGTGCACACCTTGTGCATTATTTCATGTCTCAAAATAGCATGATTTCAAAGCCTACAAATCCAAACATTGGATTTCCAGGGGCCTAACCTGATCCAAAGGTAGACTTCAAAGCAATGGCTCTCCGAAGTTTTTAGCAGTGGACCCAATCCATTAAGAGATTTCAAGCAGTGTCTCCAAATATGAGGTCGATCAGTGGAGCCACTCCGTCTCCCCACCTGCAGCGGCAATCCTCTGCCACCTCTGAGCTCTGGGGCCTGGGCTGCACTGGGCAGGAGGAACTGGAGGAGGAGATGTGCACCCTGGGCGTTCCCTCTACACACTCATCTCGGTGTGCAGGAGGCAGGGAAAGGCCTGCCACAGGCTATCAGCTAACAGAATCCAGCCATGAGGCCAGTTATGAGGCAGGACCCAGGATGATTTTTTAAATGTGTTTACATGCTGCACGCTGCCACACACCGTCCACATATGTACTCCAGGCCTGCCTCCTCCCCTCAGCAACCAAAAGGTTCATCAGAGCTGCTTCAGGTGGTGAGATTATCAGTGATTACCATCTTCTTTAGGCTTCTTTATATTTTCACATTGTTTGCTGTAAATGGGTTCTACTTACTCTTCTTCCCTGATTATTCCCCTTAGAGTATACTACATGTTCAATGTTTAAAAAAATTCTTTTTTAAGGAACTAAAGGAAGGGCGCCTGGGTGGCTCAGTTGGTTAAGCAGCCGACTTCAGCTCAGGTCATGATCTCACGGTTCGCAGGTTCAAGGCCCGTATCGGGCTCTGTGCTGACAGCTCTGAGCCTGTTTCGGATTCTGTATGTGTCTCTCTCTCTGCCTCTCCCCTGCTCATACTCTGTCTCTGTCTCTCAAAAATAAAATAAAACATTTTAAAAAAAATTTTAAAAAGGAACTAAAGGAAAGCCTAGAGAAGAAGATAAAAATCATCTGTACCCTCACCAGAAAAAATGTTATAAAACTCTGTCTCTAAAGGCACCTGGTGGGTGCCTTGGAGTAACAAGAAGGGTGCCGTTCTGGTTTTTGGAAGGGTCTAGATTGCTTGTGCTCCCCGTGTCTGGTCAGGGGCCAGCCTCGCTGGTTACAGCTCTGGTTTCTGCAGGCAGAAAACATCGTGCTGTTAGAGCTGGACATGCCCAGCCGGACCACCAGAGACTACGAGGGCCCCGCCATCGCTCCCAAAGTCCAGGCCGCCCTGGACGCGGCTCTGCAGGATGAAGATGAGATGCAGGTGGATGCGTCATCCTTTGAAAGCACTACAAATAAGAAATCCAAGGCCAGGTGAGTGACTTTTGGTCACCTGGGGTTAAACAGAACATGTTTGAACAAGGACAAATGAAGGCTGGGGTTTATTGTGGAAGGCTTCACAGAACACACCAGAAAGTATTGCCATGTTGCTCCTACGTGTATTTATTTGTTCCACAAATATTTATGGCTCAGGCATTATGCCAAGTGTAACGAATACCTGAATGCCCGATGTGCCCAGTTCCTACCTTAGGAGCGTGGGTTCTAGTGAAGTCGGGGACAGTTCTTTGGTGCCCACCACATACTAGGCAGTTCTAGTACTTAAAAAAAATTCTCTTCATGATTTCCTGCAAAGACCTAAAAGGTAAATATTATCATCAATCCCATTTTATAGTTTAGAAAACGGAGTCTTAAAGCGTTCAAGAAAGTAGCCACGTTCAAGGCTGTTGGTACAGAGCCAAGGTTTAAACCTAGGTGTGTCTGAATCTACCCAGGCTCTGAGCCTCAATGCTGAATTTACCTCGCTTAAATAACCCGTTGAATAATCAAGTACTTAGTTCGATGCTAAATTAGAAATTCTACCTTATTAAATTTTGGATTAGAAGCTGAAGGAAAACAAATGGGTAAAAAACCAAAAACGGAAGAAATTCTACCTGCAGACTTAACACTTTTTACCAATTTGGAGAAGACAGTCAAGATCTGATTTAAATGGAAGAACAGTTTCTGAGAACCAGGTCCCTTCCCTGAGGTGCCACACCTTGGCCACGCACCGAGGGTCAGGCGGTACCTGTCCGGCGTTTTTACAGTTGAAAGTATACTGGCTCTCGGGCCACTGAGGAAAGGCCCAGGGTGCTTGATGAGGTAAGGCATCTGATCTGTGTCAGAGACAGAGACGGGACGGGACATGTAAACATGTGTTTGACTTTTGCAGGCCCAAAAGCGGAAGGAAGTCGGGATCCTCCTCCTCTTCCTCGGGAACCCCCGCATCTCAGCTTTATCCACAGTCTCGCGGGCTGGTTCCAAAATAAAGCCAGTTCCCCCTCTCCCAGGGTGTAAATAGCATTTGCCTTCTGAGAGAAGAGACGAGCAAGAACCCACCGAGAGGACCCAAGCCCAAACTCAGAACCGTGCCCCTGGGGAGAAGCTATGGCCTCTTTGCAGATGAACCACCCGAATCTGGTCGAAACGTGCTGGTCCTCACCTGGCAGTCAGCAACTCTGGGAAATGCCCTTTAATTAGCATCTCAGAAATGCATGGGTAAGGTAAAGTGTGATAGTCCAAGTGGAAAGCAAGAGAATGACCAGTGACCTTGCTTCCCTTCTCCCTTGCCTTCCTCTCCTCTCCCTTCCCTTAACTGCCCTTCCTCTCCCCTCTCCTTCTCTAGCCTGTTCTTTGTAACTGGGCTCCTTTCTTAGTGAACAACAGGGCAGAATCAGGAGTCACCTGAGCAGGACCAAGTCTTTGGAGCCTCAGGTTAAATGACAGTGAGGTCGAAAAGTAAACGCCCTAGAACTTGAATAGGCGCTTGTTCCTGTAGGTAGAATGTGAATTCTCTTATGGATCCAAGCCCCCGATAGGCACAATCCGAGCACCTCAGTAAGAAGGGGATCTGCTGTTGGGGATCTGCTGAATAAGGAAATGTTTTTCCAAGAATGTTGGAAGCAATAGAAATAACATTCCCTTTGCCTCCTTGGAGAGTTTAGGGAAACAGCTTCTTAAAAACCTTAAAACCACGACCATCCCGTCAAAGACGTCCATCTGTAAGCCGATGCCACATCCATACACTATGTCACTTTACTCTTCATTTGTCACCATCTCTTCCCTCGCACGCCTCCTCTGAGTGTCCCTGGCCGGGCCCATCCTCTGCCTCCAGAGCGCGCCCAGCCATGGGCCTGTTTTGTGGGAAAAGGGAGGTTGGCTCTGCTTTCTCTGGTGGGACAAAAGCTGGGGGAACGAGACATACAGTGGCACTTTGGAATTCCCCATTTTGTTCCCTATTTGCATAAGGGTGACCAGGCAGTGCAGAGACAGAGACATGAGACTCGGGGCAGTGGGAGAGGAGGGTATAATGGACAGGTGGAAAGGTGTCCTGCCTGCCTTCAGCAGAACACCTAGAACCGTGGCTGCCCGAAGCCAGAGCCCAAGGTGGGGGCCAGCAGTGGTGGCGCGATTGAATAGGCTCGGAGGAGAGAGTTAGGGGTCCCCGTTTACATGTACTAGTTTGTTCTGTAAGTTTTAGTTCTTTGTATTATTGCAGTTCAGAGCTTCATTTTATGTTGGTCATTAGGTGAATGTTACTCATCCTCCCTACCCCGCCCCAGAGCAGCTCATAAGTGTGTGTGGGTGTGCAAGCACTGTGTCCTTTGAGTGTGTCTGTGTGTGTCTAAGAGAGAGACCAAGGACTCGTCCAGGTTTGGAAATACACTAATGTGCAGTTGTTGCCTTTGTCTGTATTTAAGGCCCATTGAATGACTAATCCAGGCTGGAAGCGCTCCCATGTGAGTGTCTGAGTCCACGAGCCGAGTCTGAGGGGACCATAGGAGTCCCCAGGTCTGCCACCCTGGTGCACCTTGCTGGCACGGTGCCCCAGGACGGTGGCGACTCAGGTGGGCCTTGAGTTAAATTTTAACTCTGCTGCTGAGTTCCCGGGGCACATTTCTGGATCAGAACCTGTGGGAAAGACGAGGTACCAAGTGCAATGTCTTAGCAGTCTACAAATGGAGAGCTGGCATCTGGCAGCCTATCTCCTTTTTAGTCACCGTTCTTTCTGAACCTGGGGCCCTTTTCAGCAATTCCCAGAGCATAATGGAGCCTTCCCTCATCTTTCTCGGGATCAAACCCTGCTTCTTATTTATTGAGATTTACCTGTGTGAGTAGGAACCAAATGATGAGGTGGACAGTCTAAGATGGTTATCTGCCAGTGACACCTGTCTCTCGCACCACATCCCCTCAAAGCTAGTCTGAGTTCCATAGGCGGAGAATATTCATCTAGCAAATCCGAGAGCTGGACCCTGCAGTTAACGCTGTACCTTAATGCTGATGTCTCAAGGTGGCGGTTCGGAGTGGGGGTGGTTGAGTGACCGTGGGACTCTCTAAGAAGGTGAAAGAAGAAAGGCAAGTCGACAGGCAGGATTATTAAAACAAGCTTGCCTTACACGCAGCTGTGTTCGTCTGGCAGTCTGTGGAAACAAAGTCGAACACCTGCGAGGAGGTGAAGCTGTCCCTCCCCATGCAGTCTCCGGTGCTTTTCTTCTCTCCAAATGGATCCGATAAATATTTGAGTGGAGCAGACAGGAGAATGTCTTACAGCTACCAGAACGCTGCTGCTTTGGGCTCTGAATTGAGCCGGCTGGGTAGAGGACCGACCGGGTTTTCGTGTCTGTAGCCATGCTAGAATGTTCCAAGCCATCTGAGGGTCTTCACGCCAGCAGCAGCTAGTGAAGTCTGGAAGCAAGTCTGAACAGGATCTAAAAAGATCATCTGGGAGAAGGAGTTTGAGAGTGTGTGCGCCACCCTCATCCAGCCCCTCTTTGCTCTGATCAATAGGAATGTATCTGGCTTCGTATTTTCGAGTCCCATGTCTCCCACATCCCTGGATTCAGAACCCAAGGCCACAAATCATAGGCATGAAGCACTTTCTTGAGACTCTGACCTAACGTTGGATTGTTCCCCATCGAATGCCTGCATGCTGCTTGAATTGTACCACCCACACCTCCATGACCAAGGGCGTCAGAGAGTTCTGCAGTGCAGGCCTGGGCCGCTCTCTGCTTTTCCTGTCTGACTCTTGTAAGTCCTCCCTCACCGAATGTAGAATCGTTGCCAAGCTTTTGAGAAGTGTCGATTCCCTGTGAACACGGGATATCAGTTCTGCCTCACGTTTCCCACTTAAGGTCGAGGCTCGCTGGAAACAACACCTCGGGCCATTGTAGCGACATCGGTGGACAAAAATGGGGCTATTAATACACTCTAAAAGCCATAATCAAAATGCTCAGAGGGAACTGGATACAGACAGTGGGCCTGGCTCTTGTCTACTGCGCAAGGTTTTGCCTGGTGCTGTTTGGAAATCTGCCACCTTTCTCCCCGCCCTTGTTTTCTTGAATGAAACGCTTTTGAGATTATTTATGAAAAGAGTGATCCCGGGGCAGGCAGGAGGCAGTGGGCTTTATGGCTCTTTGGAGTTGCTATTGATCTTGACCTTCTCTTTGGCTACCTTTAGACAAAGAATATGCCAATCCTTGGGGCTCTAAGTTTTACAATTGATATTTATTTGTATCATCTCTTTGTCTAGGAATGTAAAAGTGATTCTAAACTAAGATGTGTAATAAAAATCAATCAGATTTATTGTACCTACAAAAAGGTGTCCTCATAAATGACTAATGCTTTTGAAAATGACAAGCCCTTGGCTGCCACTTAAACATTTAAATTTTTCTAGTGAAAGGAGGGTGGGAGTGGGAAATGAAGATTGAGTTGGAATGCTGGCATTAAAAAAAAAAAATAGTAGGGGCGCCTGGGTGGCTCAGTCAGTTGAGCGTCCCGCTTCGGCTCAAGTCATGGTCTCTCACTCTGTGGGTTCGAGCCCCGCATCAGGCTCTGTGCTGACAGCTCAGAGCCTAAAACCTGCTTCGGATTCTGTGTCTCCCTCTCTCTCTGCCCCTCCCCTGCTCACACTCTGTCTCTCTCTCTCTCTCTCTCAAAACTAAATAAACATTAAAAATTAAAAAAAAAATAGCAACAGGTAAAAGGATATAAAATGAAGAAAGAGCAACCAAGAAGTGCCTCTCATGGTTTTCCATGGAGGCTCCTGAGATAGGCCTGGGCAATAGGCCTGACATTTCTTTTAACATTTATGTTTTGTGTTTAAAATTTTAAATTTATTTCATATTATGCTTTAAAATGTGTCCTTTTTAAAACATAAACATATTGCATGTTATTTACCATCAGGTAAAAAAAAGAAATATCAGAAAAAAGGGCCACATGTTGGTCTTGTGGTCCCTCATCCACTCAGGCCTCTTGGAGTGTCTCCCCGGGGGATTGAGAAGAAAGCTCAGACCCTGGACTCTGAGCTGGGTTTGATTTCTGGTCTTATCTGCTTACTAGCAATGTTACTGTGAAGAATTTCATTTACCTCTCGGGCTGCCCGGGTGGCTCATTCGGTTGAGCGTCCAACTCTTGGTTTTGGCTCAGGTCACGATCTCACAGTTCGTGAGTTCGAGCCCCACACTGGGCTCTGTGCTGACAGTGCGGAGCCTGCTTGGGATTCTTTCTCCCTCTCTCTGCCCCTCCCCTGCTCCTGCGCACTCTCTCTCTCTCTCTCTCTCTCAAAATAAATAAACTTAAAAAAAAAGAAACTTAAAATCCCTTTAAAAAATAATAATTTACTTCTCTGAACCTTGGTGTCCTTGTCTATAAAATGGGGTAGTAATACCCACCCTCCAGGGCCATTGTGAAGATTAGCAGTGCATTTAAAGCAGCAGCACACAGGTATGTGGACTGACGCAGCCATTTAAAAATGTGGTTATTGCTGTGATGGGGCCCTGTGTTCAAAAGACACCATGAACAGTGTGCTCAGCAACGACTGGGCAGGTTTAGAAAATCCTAGGCCTTTACAGAAAAGCTGCTAACCGTTTAATAAATATGTGTTAAGTACCTGCTATGTGCCACACTGTTCTGGGCCCTGGATGTACAGATCTAAGCAACTGTCTGGGTCCCTCGCCACACAGAACTTGTACTTTAATGGAGAGAGAGGCAGGCTAAGTGTTAAAATGCACACAAGTATACAGTTACAAATTACGACAGATACCATGAAGCGATATTATAAGAGAGGTTCCTAATTGGGATTGGGTGGGTAAGTAAGAGCAGGGCTTTCTGAAGAAATGGCTTTTACAGGGGCGCCTGGGTGGCTTAGTTGGTTAAGCATCTGACTTCGGCTCAAGTCATGATCTCGCGGTTTGTGGGTTCGAGCCCCGCATTGGGTTCTGTGCTGACAGCTCAGAGCCTGGAGCCTGTTTCGGATTCTGTGTCCCTCTCTCTCTCTGCCCCTCCCTTGTTCACACTCTGTCTCTGTCTCAAAAATAAATGAACATTTAAAAAATTTTTTAATTAAAAAAAAGAAACGGCATTTACAGAGAGATCTAAAGGATGAGAGATTTGGGGCGCCTGGCTGGCGCAGTCAGTAGAGCATGCGACTCTTGATCTTGGGATAGTTGAGTTCAAGCCCCATGTTGGGTGTAGAGCTCACTTAAAAAAGCTGGGGGTGGGGCGGGGATGAGAGGTTAGCTGGCTCAGAGAGGAGGGAAGGGAGTTTGTGAAGGTCTTGTAGAACAGAGAAGCCGAATTTCACAGGGAGGTATCTGCGTTCCTTTCTTACCCTCTCACTACAGGGAACCCCGGGGAACTATTAGGGAAAAAATTACAGCATAGGACTTTAGAAAAACCCAACAGATTTAAAGAGCATAGAGAGAATAGCGTCCTATGTGACTTAGGCAAAGGATGTGCAATTGTATTTCTTCATGATGCCCTCAAACTATGTGTAATGTTCATGTAACTCCCTTTTCTTCCAAAAAGTTAAAAACCATAGTTTGGCTTATCCTAAATAATTATTAGTTTAGAATAATCCAAAATCCATTAGCCAGAAAGCAAGTGTTCAAAGTGTGATTTGAAGAATTCTGGGTGCCTGGGTGGCTCAGTTAGTTAAGTGGCCTCTTGGTGATTTCGACTCAGGTCATGATCTCATAGTCGTGGGGATCATGATCTCATAGTCGTGGGAGCATAGACCCCGCTTAAGATATTCTCTCTCTCTCTCCGTCTCTCTGTCTCTCTGTCTCTCTCTCTCTCTGTCTCTCTCTCTCGCCTGAATTGCACTCTTTCAAAAAAAAGAAGAAGAAGAATTATGAGCGTGTTCTTGAAAGTGACAGGATTCTGGGCAGACCAGGGGCTAATTCATAGGTAGGCACAGGGCAGTGTGGCTGGGCAACTTGGAAATTCCTGTGACTCAACAGGTTGTCCCCTCATCAGCTGGGTTGCTTAAAAAAAAATCAAGAAACTACACAAACCCTGTGTGATTCAGTAAGAAATACATGTTTGGTTTTTGTCCCTAAAGAGCTTCTACAACCCTTGGAATTTCTTGAGTGACAGAGGTGAGTGATAGGATTTTTTTTGTATTCCTAACAAGCTCCTTTCAGCCCTCTCTGAGCCTATGCTAATAAAATGACTCTTAAGTGGGCCCCTAGATAGCTTCCTAATGGGGGGTGGTTGCCAGAGGAACCAATCTCAGTGTGTCACTGAGAGGGTTGGAACTTTCGGCTCCCCGCTGCTGACCTGGGGGCAGGGGGAGGAGCTGGAGTGTGAGTTAATCACCAACAGGCGATGATTTAATCAACCATGCCTATGTAATGAAGCCTCCGTAAAAGCCCCTAAATGATGAGGGCTCCCGAGAGCATCCAGGCTGGTGAACACATTGAGGTGCTGGGAGGGTGGCTTCTCCAAAGACAGCGCAGGGCTGCTACACCCCTCCCCCCATACTTTGCACTTTGCATCTCTTCCACTTAGGACTGTTCTTGAGTTGCATCCTTTATAAGAAATTGGTAGTAGTAACCAAAACACTCTCTTGAGTTCTGCAAGCTCTTCTAGCAATTACCGAACTTGAGAGGGTCTCATGAACCCCCGAGGTATAGCCAGTTTAGATTTGGGCAGAAGTCTAAGTGGCAGCCTGGGACTTTGGCATCTGAGATGGAGCGGTCTTGGACTGAGCCCTTAACGTGTAGGGTCTGTGCTGACCCTAGGGAGTGTCATAATTATAGGACACCCCATTGGTGTCTGGAGAATCAAAGATTTGGTCGTTGAATGGAGGGAAGAAACCTATATATTTGTTTGTCAGAAGTGCCATGAATAAATAAGAACAGTTAGCTCTGGAAAGTGTATTTTGAACTTCACACTAATGGCTTAAGTCTTGGGGATGCGATTTTGACAAGCCCCCCTGTACTAGGGTTGCCATCTGATTGAAGTTTACCCCGATATTCTGGTTTCCAAGGACCGTGTGGTGGTCACATCCGTTGACTGGGTTGTCCGTGGCATTTGTCAAGGACATAACTGTAACTCATGCAGCTGCTCCCGTTTTGTCCTCTGTTTCTATCACCAGAATTGTGGTTAGCCATCGCCGGGTGCCTCAGTTAGGTGAGCCATCTGGGGACTTGCTTTTGGCCTGGGGGGATGGGCAGAGAGAGAAAGGTCGCTCACCCGCACCTCCAGGGGCAGCGTAGCCCTCAGGAACTTGTTGAATGCCTATTTTGCGCCGCGAGTCTTGCTCTACACTGGAGATGGGGAGGAGAATGTACCTGGGCCCTTCGAGGACACGATTAGGACCTAAAAGAAGGCCCACCTCCCCTCCTCGCACTGCTCTCCCAGCCCTCCGAAGCTGGAGCCACACAAGCCCTCCTTTTGGTTTCTTGGTTACGCCAACTATTTTCATGCCCTGGCACCTTCACATGTGCTGTGTCCTCTTTCTGGAAACTTCTCCCCACTCTGGTTGGCTGCCTCCTACTCATCCATCAGGTACCAGTTTAATGACCCCTGTTCCAAGAAAGCTTCCCCAAGCGTCCATTCTGGTTTCTCCTCATCTTCACCTGGCTGTGTGGTAGCCTCTCATCTTGTTTCCCTCTTAGCCCTTTTCCCCAGCTTACAATTATGTATTTTTTTGCTTTGGTCTCTGCCCCACGCCCACTAGACAGTAAGTTCCCCGAGGGTGTGTCCTATATAGTCTTCTCCAAGTTTGACACTTTTATGAGTTGGATGGTTCAGTGTGTCCTGACACCTACAGCCGCTTTTCTGTCAGGGGAAGAGGCGATGTGGCACTCCAGGAAGGGGGGGTGGAGAAAGGCTTTGCAAAGGAGGCAGCATTTGAGGTGTGCTCTGTGAAAATGGGCAGGGGTCCACACACGTGGGAAGGAGAGAGGAGCATGCCAGACAAAGGGAATAAAGGAAGTAGCTGCTGGGGGTTCCTGGTGATTGGGGGACCTGACAGTGATGGGAATAAGACTGAGAACTGGGCTGGGAAGGGTCTCGACTCCATGGCACAGCCTGAAGACAGAACCCTCAAAAGCCTGTGTGTGTGTGTGTATGTGTGTATGAGTGTGTGTGAAACATGGCCCTGCTTACACTTGAGCATTTTCTCCTTAAGGAAGCTTCACATGCTATTATTTCTCTTTGAGACAACAGAAAGCAATTTCACTAAGTGCTGCTTTAAGTTTGTCTGCTGTTCACACAGGTTTTCTGGGCTCGGCTGGCAAATTCCATTCTGCCGGGAGCTTTCCCTGGCACAGCTACCCAAGGAATTCCAAGAAGCACTTGAACTTGACTTCAGCATCTTAGTGTCCTAGGAATGGGGCCGAGGCATTGTTCAGTGTGGTGGGCTGGAAGGGGGGTCCCTTGGCTGCATTTGGGAGCTGAGAAATTGCTGTTGGTTTTGAAATTTCTCTTTGTCCCGTCAACAAAAGATTTACGTCTGCTATTCATTCAAGTCTGTGCTCGGTGTCATGGGCTCTAGCTCAGGACCTTGCTCTTCCAAGCTCCCAGTCCGGTAGGGAATTGCTACCATTTACAAATAAGTCCAATTCGAGGTAGTCGGGGCGCTTCTGAGGGGATGCAGAGAGGGTCACAGATTTGAGTAAGGAGCATGTTAAAAAATTTTTTTAATGTGTATTCATTTTTGAGAGACAGCGAGAGTTGGGGGGGGGGAGAGAGGGAGAGACAGAGGCAGGCATGAGCGGGGGAGGGGCAGAGAGGGGGAGACACAGAATCTGAAGCAGGCTCCAGGCTCAGAGCTGTCAGCACAGAGCCCGACGCGGCACCCAAACTCAAAAACTGTGAGATCATGACCTGAGCCCAAGTCGGATGCTTAACCTACTGAGCCACCCAGTGCCTCCAGTGAGGAGCATATTAAACACAGTGATCAGTCTCTTTGCTGGATTATCTGAGGGGTGGTGAAAGAAGCCAAATGTTTGGTATTAGATTAATATATTCATTAAAAAAATTTTTTTTAATGTTTTTTATTTATTTTTGAGAGAGATAGAGACACAGCATGAGCAGGGGAGGGAAACACAGAATTCAAAGACAGGCTCCAGGCTCTGCTGTCAGCACAGAGCCCGATGCGGGGCTTGAACCCACGAACCGCGAGATCATGACCTGAGCCAAAGTCAGACGCTTAACCAACTGAGCCACCCAGGCGCCCCTAATATATTCATTTTTTTGAGTATCTCCTATGTTCTCGGCATTGTTCTAGTCCCAGGGATCAGGGATAAAGCCCCTGCACCCAGGAATGTCACATTCTAGTGGTGGAGACAGATGGTTAACAAAGAAGTATGTGTTGGGGCACCTGACTGGCTCAGTTGGTACAGCAGTGCCTTGATTTCAGGGTGGTGAGTTCAAGCCTCACGCTGGGGGTAGAGCTTACTGAAACAAACAAACAAACAAGAAGTACGCGTTATGTGTGATGTCGGGTGTCAGAAGTGCTCTGAAGGAAAACAAGGCAGGTCAGGGGTTAGAGAGTGCCAAGCTGGGGGAGACGCTGGCTTGGATTGGTCGGGTTAGATTGGGAAGTCAGGGAAGGCTTCTCTGCAATAGTGACATTACATTTGAGCAGAGCCCGGAGTGAAATTAGGGAGCAAGTGTGTGGCTATCCACTCCTGGAGGAAGAGTATTCCAGGGGAAAGGAACCATGATGCAGAGGCCCAGAGGTGGGAGTGTGTTTGAGGACAGCAAGGAACCAAGAGTGGCTGGTGGGCAGTGAGGTCGGAAAGGTGGCCTTGGCTCAATTCTGAATTGTAAGTGAATTTTATTTTTTAGACCATTGGAGGCGTTTGAGCAAAACAGGGAAGTCTGACAGGAATGCTTTTAGAAGGATCTCTCTGGCAGCTTTGTAGAGAACAGGTAGGGAGCAAGGGGCAAGGTGAGGGACTGCTTGAAGGGGTGCGGTAGTTGGGGGGAGGGACCAGGACTGGGACCAGGCCCTAGGAGAGGAGAGGAGAGAGGTTGGTGCCTCAGGGTGTGGGTTGATTGCTGGTAAACTGGACGTGAGCGGTGAGAGGAGAGGAGGCAGCTGAGGTACCCAGCCGTTCCAGGGTGTTTGATCTGAAGCCAGCGGAAATTCCACCACTGCCACTTCCTTCCATGTGTCCTCCCCCCTTTTAAAACAAAAGGTTTTATTAAGGTATAATTCACCTACCACACGGTTCACCCATTTAAAGTGTATAATTCACTGGTTTTTAGTGTATCCACAGAGCTGTGCAGCCATCACCACCATCAATTTTCTTTTAATGTTTACTTATTTATTTTTGAGAGAGCGTGTACATGAGTGGGGGCGGGGCAGAGAGAGAGGGAGACAGACGATCTGAGGCAGGCTCAGCACAGAGCCCGATGCAGGGCTCGAACTCACAAACCGTGAGATCATGACCTGAGCCCGAGTCGGACATTTAACTGACTGAGCCACCCAAGCGCCCCGCCACCATCAATTTTAAAACATTTTTCCTCACCCCCAAAAGTGCCCATTAGCAACTGCTCCGAGTTTGCTCCCGACTGCAGAGCCTTAGGCAACCACTAATCTATTTTCGGTCTAGGTCTGGCTCTTTCAGGGTCCCCGAACCCCATTCGCCTCATCTATGACTTCATGGGGCGATTGTGAGGTTTAAAAGAGAACATGAAGAGACACATGAAGACGACTGGCCTAGCCCTTGGTAAGTGCTCCAGAGAGGCCAGCCCTCTCCGCTGCGCCGGCTCCTGGTTCATCACCTTACGGAGGCAAGGTAGGCAGTGATGAACGGGGTGGGCCCTGGGCCCACAGGGCTGGATTGTGAATTCTTTTTTTTTTAATTTTTTTAATTTTTTTTTTCTTTATTTTTGAGAGACAGAGAGAGAGACAGTGCGAGCAGGGGAGGGTCAGAGAGAGAGGGAGATACAGATAGGCTCCAGACTCTGAGCTAGCAGTCCGCACAGAGCCTGACGCAGGGCTTGAACCCACGAAACGTGGGATCATGACCTGAGCCGAAGTCGGATGCTTAACTGTCTGAGCCACCCAGGCGCCCCTGGATTGTGAATTCTGAACTCACCATTTACCAGCTTTGTTATTCTGGCACAGTTTCTTAACCTCCTGGGGGCCTCAGATTGCTCAACAGTCTAAATGGTGTCATTGCAAGTACTTTCTAAATTGCTGTGTGTCACTGGGAACAGTGTCTGGAAGGGAGCAAGTGCTCAACAAATGGTAATTGTTGTAGCCTTGTTACCATTGTTAGTTAATTAAGGGGACCTGCTGGCAGGTGGTGACTTCTAAGGTCAGGCTAGGAATGGACATTTCTTTTCTTTTTTTTTTTTTAAGTTTATTTATTTAGAGAGAGAGAGGGAGAACCAGTAGGGAAGGGACGGGGCGGGGCGGGGGGGGGGGACAGAGGATCCAAATCTAGCTCTGCACTGACAGCAGAGAGCCCAATGCAGGTCTCAAACTCAGGAACCTTGAGATCATGATCTGAGCGGAAGTTGGATGCTTAACTGCCTGAGCCACCCAGGCACCCCTTTATTATTTTTTTAATTTTTTTTTTTTGAGAGACAGAGAACGGGCAGTGGAGAGACAGAAAGAAACGGGGACAGAGGATCTAAAGCAGGCTCTGTGCTAACAGCAGAGAACCTGGTGCGGGGCTCAAATCCACGAACCATGACCTGAGCCGAAGTCGGATGCTTACCCGACTAAGCCACCCAGGGACCCCCTTTTTTATGTTTATTTATTTATTGAGAATGAGAGAGAGAGAGAGAGAGAGGGAGAGAGAGAGAGAGAGAGAGAGAGAGAGAGAGAGGGAGAGAGGGAATCCTAAGCAGGCTCCACGCTGTCAGCACAGAGCCTGATGCTGGACTCAAGCTCATGAACCATGAACTCATGACCTGAGCTGAAGACAGACGCTTAACCAAAGGAGCCAGTGGACCCATTTCTGAATCCAGATGGTTGCAGAGCTAATGGAGACAGAATCCATGGATCTATTTTTAATGTTGTCCTCTTGGTTCGGCAAAGTCACTTGTTTCGTCTAAGCCTCAAGTTACTTTATGTGTAAAGTGGGGGTAAAAGTCGTTCTTACTTCACAGGGCTCTGTGGAGAATTAGGTGGCCTACTGAGCACCAATATGCCAAGCACTGTTGTGAACACAACAGGGAAAAAAACCTTGCCCTTCTAGAGCTTATGGAGCTAGAGGAGACAAAGTAAATAGTGATCATGAGGGTCATAATAATCACAATAAATAAAATATACACGAAGAGGATAGAGTATATGTAAACCACCCGGGGCCTGGCCTGTGGCAAGCACTCTGTGTATGGTAGCTATGACAATCACTAAGCGAAAGCACTTTGTAAAGCCTAAAGCCGGGCAGCACAGCCCCAGGTATGTCTCCAGGTGACAGACTGTGTGAGCATATTGCTTCATCTAAGCTTTACTTCATCTCTGCTCAATTATATTTCCTTCAGCCTCCAAGGCCCCTCTATGCTGCTAGATCAGCGAGAAATGTGGAGCCACGGAGCAGGGAGGTTTTAAAGCTGGGTAAACCTGGGTTGGCACTGTTTACCAGTAGCAAACTCTTCCACCTTGGTGGGAGGGTTAATGTCAACCCTGCTGCTTTCAGAGTTGCTGAAAGGATGAAAGAAAACCCACCCACCGAGTGCCTGGCACTGACTAGGCACATACTAAGAGGCATACATTATTAAATATCAGTAGCAGTCTTAGTTATCAGTAATAGTGCCGCATCATGGGAAGAGCTCTGTGTGTCAACCAGAACTATGTTCACATTTGTCCAGCGCAAGTTGCTTAGCCTTTCTGAGCCTTGAGTTGTCTTCTTTTCTGTAAAATGATTTAATAGTACCTTCCTTGTCGGGTTGCGGTAGGGAATACACGCGATAATGAAAAGTTTCTAGGCTGTATAATAGAATTTCAGTGCTATATTTAGATCAAAATGCAGTGATCTTTATTGAATATTCAGATGATAAGAATTATATATTCTGATGGCGCAAAATTCAAACAGTACAGAGACATTTAAGGAAATAATGGGGGCGCCTGGGTGGCTCAGTCGGTTAGGCGTCCAACTTCGGCTCAGGTTATGATCTCACGGTTCGTGGGTTCGAGCCCTGCGTCGTGCTCTGTGCTGACAGCTGGTTCAGAGCCTGGAGCCTGTCTTTGGATTCTGTGTCTCCCTCTCTCTCTGACCCTCCCTCCCCTGCTCACGTTGTCTCTCTCTCTCTCTCAAAAATAAATAAAACATTAAAAATTTTTTAAAAATTAAAAAAAAAGGAAATAATGACAAATCACTAGAAATTCCATTAACCATAGCTACCTGCTGGCCAATCTTTTAGATATCTCCTTATACAAACTTTTAGTTTGATTTTCATAATATTCATGAGTTCACAGTACATACCTGTTCTGTTTTTACTCAGTAACATGTTCGGGACATATGACCAGTTAACAAATACAGACTTATGTGATCATTTTTAATGGGTGTCTGGTAATCTATTTTATGGAATACCAGAATTTATTTCACACTATTGATAGTCACTGAAGTCATTTCCAGATTTTTACTATTTTATACAGTGCTGTATTAAGCAAATTTGTACATAGATCATGGTACTTGTATATAGATTCACTTGGTTAATTTCTTCTCTGGGATGAATCTCTGTAAGTGAATTACTAGATCAAAGGGTATTCCCATGACAATCTGGTTACATATTGCTAAACTGCCTCTCAATATGACTGTGTGTATTTGCATTCCTACCAGCAGTGCAGAAATTCTGCTTGTCCTTCCCATACCCTTCCTTGCTAACACTGGATTCTGCCAGTCTGTTTAACCTTTGCCAGTCTGGTCTGTTGGAAAATGGTATCTCAGTCCTTCAGTTAACAGGATTACTAATGGGACTGACGATCTTTTCAAGGATTTACTTCCATCTGCGTTAACTGGCTGCTTACTGTAGAGGTGTTTCCTATTGACTTTTTAAGACTTCTGTTTATGGGGGGGGGGCATCTGGGTGGCTCAGTTGGTTAAGCATCTGACTTTCGATCTTAGCTCAGGTCCCGATCTCAGGGTTGTGAGTTCAAGCCCCGCTGGGCGTGAAGCCTATTTAAAACAGAACAAAAAAGAATTCTGTTTATTAGGAATCTTAACTCCTTGTTGTATCTGTTATAAATATTTCCCCCATTTCATTGCCTTTAACCTTGTGTCTGGTATTTTGTTGCTACATATGCACTTTAATTTTATGTAGTCAAACCTATCAGTTTTACTTGATGGATCTTTTTTTAACTTTTATAACATGCTTAGAAATAGTTCCAGTTCAAGAATTATAAAAATAACCTCTTGGTTTTTTTCTCTCCCAATACTTTCATTGTTTCTTTTATGACATATAAATCCTTGATCAAGGTGGAATGTAGATTTAAGAAGTGGGGTGGAGCTCCAGCTTCATTTTTCTCCAAAGGGCTACCCAGTGGTCCTGTTCTGTTTATTGCCTTCCATCTTTTCTCCATCGATTTGAAATGTTACCTTGATTATGCACTGCAGTTCCTTATATACTTGGTTCTATTTCTGTACTCTATTCAGTTCAGTTGGTCTGTTTTTTTCTTTTGTAAAACTTGCACTGTTTTAGTTGGCATAGCTACTGAATGCATTTTAATGTCTGGTAGAACAAGTCCCAACTCATTAATCTTCTTCAAGATTTTTTTTGGCAGTGGGACCGAATGGCTAAATTCATAGAGTTTGGTTTCATTCAGCCAGCCTGAACGATAATCCCAGGTCAGCCACTCACTAGCTGTGTAATCTTGGGCAAGTTATTTTTTTTCTCTCTCAACCTTTGCTTCCTCATCTGTATAATGTTGATAGGAATGGTACTACCTTACGGTATTTTTGTGAACTTGAGCTGAAAGGACGCATAGCAAGTCCATGGGATAGGCCCTGGCACGTGGTAAATGGTCAGTAAATGTAATGTCCTTTTTATTATGAACATGGTGCATCTGTTTTTACAGTTGAATTTTAGGGCAGGGCAGTAAATAGGCCTACAATCCCTGACCTCATCTGCCTGACCGTCTAATTCAGGAGCAGACATGGAAGAAGTCATCAGCAGTGTCAAGAATGAGTTATATTTTTCCTCATTATAGTTTGAAGGAAGCATTGGGTACTATGGGAGTGTATCAGACTCAATGAGTTTAGGGTGGCAGGGAAAGCCTTGCTGAAGAAATAGGTAAAGGGGCATCCAGAATGACTCTGCACCCCTCTCTTGTTCCCCCTCCACTGCAGACCAGTGTTAGCACCCAATCCTACTTGAATGAATCCATTCAACAACCTAAGAGCCCCCACTCTGGGTCAGGGTCTATGCTGTTGGGTCTGCATACAATTTATCTGGAAAGAGGGTCCATGCATTTCAGTAGACTTCACAAAATTTAAGAATCACACAGAAGGGAGGTACTATGTCTGTATTAATGATCTACTGCTGTGTAACAAATTGTCTTAAAACTTAGTGTCTTAAACAGTAAATATTCATTATCTCATACAGTTTCTGTGGGTCAGGGATGCAGGGAGTACCATATTTGGGTGATTATGGCTCTGGATCTTTCATGAGGATGCAGTCAAGATGTTGGCCAGGGCTGAAGTCATTTGAAAGCTTGTCTGGGGGTACTGCCATGTGGACCTCTCCATAGGGGCTGCCTGAGTGTCCTCACGACATGGTGGCTGCCATCCCCCAGAGGGTGTGATCCAAGGGAACAAGGCGGAAGTTGCGATGTCTTTTATGACCTAGCCCCACACACAGTTCCAAAATATCTTCTGGGTCCACAGTTCAGCCCTCTTCCAAGTGGGGACTAAAAGGGATGTGAATAATCAAGGTTGGGAATCACTGGAGGCTGTTTTGAAGGCTGGCTACCAGTGCCATAAAAGGAGTTTGGGTCTAAGTCTTGACTCCAGCACAGCTAACTGTGGGATTTTGAGAAAGTTCCTTTGCTTTACTGGCCCTGATACAGCCAAGGCTGTGAAAGCCACTTATCTAAGCCCTCAACTTCCCACACAGACATTAGCAATTATTGAAGAAGGGGAGGGAGAATAGCCATTTGGGGCAGGTGTAAACTGTTTTCATTATAAAACATTGAAAATGAAGAAGCCATCTACCAATGATCACATTAGCACCGCCACTCCTAGAATTTTGGTGTTAAAATGCACTTTAAACTTACACCGAGACCAGAAAGATTTATATAGTACGAAGGAGTATATCTCTCTGGCATTAAGAGAGATTGAAAATTGGGATGGACTCCTTAATGAGGTCCTGAAATCTCCATTTGAAAACATTCAAGAATTTGGCTGGGGGCTGAGATTTCCCATAATTTTGGTAAAAACTAGGTCATACGTGAATAATTTTTGAGGCCATTTGGAGGGAGTCCCACTTTTTCTTGAGTTTATTTATTTATTTTGAGAGAGAGAGAGAGAGAGAGAGAACAAGCGGGGGGAGGGGGGCAGAGAGAGAGGGAGAGAGAATCCCAAGCAGGCTTCATGCTGTCAGCTCAGCGCCTGACATGGGGGGCTCGATCCTGTCAACTGTGAGATCATGACCTGAGCCAAAAATCAAGAGTTGGACACTTAACTGACTGAGCTGCCCAGTTGCTTCCCACAAATCTTATTTTAAGTAAAATGAAAGGAAGAATTATTATTAAAGATGTTTCCTCACAGGGCGCCTGGGTGGCTCAGTTGGTCAAGCATCCGACTTTGGCTCAGGTCATGATTTTGCGATTCATGAGTTCGAGCCTCGCGTTAGGCTCTGTGCTGACAACTCAGAGCCTGGAACCTGCTTCAGATTCTGTGTCTCCCTTTCTCTCTGCCCCGCCCCTGCTTGTACTCTGTCTCTCTCTCAAAAATGAATAAACATTAAAAAAAAATGTTCCCTCCGTGTTGAGCACGAACATTTTTATTTTTTCAACACACTCATCTATGAGTAGCACATACTCATTCTAGAAGATTTGGAAAATACAAGTATAAAGAAGTGAAAAACATTACATCTGTCACCATAATCTAAATGCTCTGTTTTGTGGTTGAACTAAAAATTTTTTTCAGTTAAAAAATGTAATACTTCGTAGGAAAAAAAAAGATAGAAAACCAAAACCTGACCTCAGTCTTACAACACAGAAGTAACCATTATTGACATTTTGGTGGAATAAAATGGAATTTAAACACCTTTTTCAATCCCATGGGAGACTGAAAAACACGAGTGGATTTAAACACAAGTGAATGACAGGTAAACTGAGTTTGGGCTGCCCATGTTGTGGACAGATTCTGTGCCTAAAGACGAGAGTGAGGTCATGAAGTCTCTATTCCTGAGCATCTTTACAATTTGCATAAATATATGTGTGTGTGAACTTTTCCCTCAGTCTTTCCCAGTTCTGCTTGGCACATTCCAGATAACTGTTTAGGGGAAAGAGTTCAGTGGGAAATTAATCCTCAGGGATTTTGTCCAATAAAGTAATGATGGAGTAAGGTCATTCATTCAACAGACTGAGGCCTACCATGTACCAACACTGTGCCAGATGTTGGGGGAGTGACGAGGGACCCAAGAACACGCTAACAAGAATGCAGACAGTAAACCAAAAATCATACAAATAAATGAAATGTGGGAGGGACCAGGAGAGATACACATTTGCTGAGCATCTGTTATTCTAGAAGTTTAGTAAATGTGGTCTCATTTAATCATCTGGAACCTAGCGGAGGTAATTTGACTCTGAACTTCAACTTCATTTGAAAATAGGGACAGAATTACTGGGAGAGAACATTCGTTTGAGTGGAAAACTGTTCTAGGGTTTAGTTCACTGAAATATAAAAAGGAGGCACTTTTTATACTTTAGACTCTGAAGCTTCTCTGAGGCAAAGAGAGCTGGCATTTAATGAGTACTGTGTGCAAGTCACTTTACAAAGATCCTATTTAATCCCAATTCCACCCTTTGAGTTTATGCCACCTTCTGAGTTAATGAGAAGTTTCAGAACTTGACCAAGGCCTGTCAGCTAGAGAGGGACTGCAAGAAGATTCAAACCCAGGCCAGCTGAAGTCCAAAGCTCATGGCCATGCATTATCTCAAACTGGGGTTCAAGGGTGTCCTTTTGGGAATTGCAGAGTCTGCTGGTGGTGTGTGTGTTATTCAAATTCCTGAATGTGTGCTTTGCTCATAACTGAGCAGTTTGAAAACAGTGACTCATCCCCAAACAGAGCGGGATTGAATACAGTCCTGTTTATCTTACGCTGCCCTGTGGCACCTATGTTGACTTCAAAGATAATTTGTAATAAAAGCACTGTGATAAAAACGGAAAAACACCAAAAAAAATGTATAGGTTGTTTTTTTGCTGCTTCTGATAACAGAATAAACTTGAGTCTCATTCGCTTTAAAAAGAAAATCACAGCTACTTAAGATTTAGTGACTAACGTCCATTTTCAACACATTATTTTGTACAGTCCTCTGAACATACTCTTTTCACACTTAACTATGATGTCATCAGTTTCTGTTTAATTTTGTAAGGGCAGAGACCTTGAAATAGTCACATCTGGATTCCCCCGTGGCTTGACCGAAATGTGAGAGCCAGTCAGTATTGGCTGAAAGAATTAAAGTCATTTCCAGTGTATTAGCTTTTTCCCACTCTAAGAAGTCACTGCAGGTTTAGTGGCCTAAAACATCCATTTATATCTCACACTTTCTGTAGGCCAGAAGTCCGTGCATAGTATGGGTCAGTGGATTTTCTGATACAGCTAAAATTGAAGTGTTGGCAGAACTACATTCCTTTCTGCAGACTTGGCGGGAGGGGGGTACCCTGCCTGCGAGCTCATTCAGGTTGTGAGAATTCTGTGCCATGACCTTGTAGGAGGTCGTGTTATGTGCTGGCAGGGCTTGTCCGCTTCTAGAGGCTGCCTACATTCCCTAGCCCATGGCCCCCTTTCAAGGCAACAACACTGGGTTGGATCCCTCTCAAGCTTCAAATCTGATTCCTCTCCTGCCTCATCTCTCCAAAGCATCTCTTCTACCTTTCTTCTGCTTTGAAGGGTACATGTGATTACACTGGGCTCACCCAAATAGTCCGGGATAATCTTGTTGTTTTCCAGTCCTTCATTCTATCTTCAAAGTTAATTTTGGGGTGGAATGTAGCATATTCACAGGGGCCCGGGACTGGGGCGTAGATAGTTTTGGAGCTGTGTTGGGGAAGGCATTATTCTGCTCACCACAGGGACCTGTGCTAAACATGTAAATTTTATTTTTTTAAATGATGTTTTTTAAAGTTTATTTCGAGAGAGAGAAAGCATGAACAGGGGAGAGGCAGAGAGAGAGAGAGAGAGAGAGAGAGAGAGAGAAAGGGAGAGAGGGGGAGAGAGAATCCCAGGCAGGCTCCACACTGTCCGTACAGAGTCTGAAGGGGGGTTCAAACTCCCGACCCTCGAGACCATGACCTGGGCTGATATCAAGAGTCGGATGCTCAACCTACTGAGCCACCCAGGTGCCCCTAAACATGTAAATCTTAGAGTGAATCTTCTCTACTTACTCCATGGAGATCCAAGGAGGGTGAAGCTACTCAAGAAGAAAACATTTGAAACAAGCTAGATGACTTGTCAAAGGTTACTGTGTCAGCTGTAGATTAAAAAAACAACCTTTGTAAAAAAAAAAAAATCAGGTCAAACAATTTTTTGGTAGTGATGGTATGGGGTTGTTCTTCCTTGTCTCCTTCTTGGGGTGAAGTAAGAAGGAGGAGAGATTTCATTTCACCTTGTACAGTCTATTCCCTTTGCAGTATTTTGTTTATTGGATATGAACATCTTCTGTGTGATGAGCATTAAAGCAGGAGCACTGAATTCTGGGGTGTTAGGATTGGTCCCCTCTAAGCACTGGCTCTCCCATGTGCTAACATCAGGGGATGGAAGGTTATTTCCTTACCCAGGGAAACCTTTCAGTGGCCATTGACTCTGCCTCCCTAATATTTAAGAGCTGCTCATTAATTCACTTTAGGACTGATTTTAGGAACGTCTCTGGACAAACAGGTACAAAAACACTATGTGCTGGGTACTCTGAACCTCATTTCATTTCATACTCAGCAACCAAGGCTCAGAGAGGTTACGTTCATTGCCCATTGTGTCTCAGCGTGTACTATTAAACACTTGTTCTATGCTAGGAGCCAAATTATATGGACCTAGTGTTAAAGTCCCCCTTCACACCTTCTTCCAAACTGCCATGTGTTTTATGTTCATTTTAATCCCACTAGTGCTCTGAGGTATTATTAGACTAATGTAGCTTAAAAGATTTTTTTTTATGTTTCTATTGAGACAGAAACAGAGCATGAGTGGAGGAGGGGCAGAGAAAGAGGGAGACACAGAATCCAAAGCAGGCTCCAAGCTCTGAGCTGTCCGCACAGAGCCCGATGCGGGGCTCGAATCCACAACCGTGAAGATCATGACCTGAACCGAAGTCGGCGGCTTAACCAACTGAGCCACCCAGGCGCCCCTGTTGTAGATGAGAAAATTGAAGCTTAGAGAGGTTGAGCCCCTAGTTTTATTTAGGTCGATACCCAGGGAGTGGCCTAGCCAGAATACCAGCGTAGGTCTGTCTACTTTTGGTTCCAGGGCCTGTGTTCTCTCCAGGGAACTGCGTCTAAGAAGGCCTCAAGTGCACTCTGGTCAGTATGGTCCCAAAGTCCAAGTTCTTTACCCCTCATTATCACGAAGTTCGCCAAGTGGTAAGGACACTCTAGGCTGCGGGTGCAGCTTCTGCAAATATAGCTTCTGCAAACACATAGCGGCATTAGCGGCATGAAAGCACAGGAGGAAATGGAGAACTGTTTAGTGCCATGAAGCGTGGAATAACCGTTTTACTGGTATGAGTGTCTCATTGTCTCATTATTATGCGGCAGTGAGTCATTCAGGGAAGGCCCAAAAGGGAAAGTCCTGCCCCTTGTCATCTTTTTGAAGTGTCAGTGAGAACCGTTTAGGCGGGGAGAGGCACAAAGTGGGCACTGGGAGTCGAGCTACCAGTTCTCCCTCCTCACCCTTAACCGCCCGGGGGCCCGGAGGCGAAAAGCGCCGAAGGGGTTAATTGTGGCTGGGGAGCCCAGCCACCGCCCCTTCCCAGCATTGCCTCCCAGAATGCCTCAGGCTCGCATCCAGTTCCCGCACCTCGCGAGACTCCGCCCAGTCTCTTCCCCGAACGACTGCCCGTCCCCCTTCTTTACCGAGGTTTGAGCGAGGCGGAGGAAGGGAGGGGAGGGCGGAAAAGAGGGGCCGCGAGAGGTACGCCGGGAAGTGTGGTCCAAGCGCTTCATGCAGCCATATTCTTCCGGAGCGGGGGAGGCCAGAGAGGCAGTCGGGACTACAATTCCCAGCCGCCTTTTCGGTTTGTTTTTGTTCAAAAAAAAAAAAAACCCACACTCCCCCTCCTCACTCCTCACACACACTCACACACACACACACCCACGGCAGACACGCACACACCCGAGCGCCGAAGGGAAAGCCGCGTCTCGCCTTCCCGCCCCGCCGCCAGTCCTGTCTCGGCCCCTCAGCAGAGCGGGAAAGCGGAGGCTGGAGCTGTGACCTCTGACCCCATGGTTATGCGGAGCCGCCGCATTCCTTAGCGATCGCGGGGCTGCCGCCGCCGCCGCCGCCGCCGTGGGCGACTGACGCAGCGCGGGCGCGTGGAGCCGCCGCCACCCCTCCCCCATCGTCGCCCTCGCGCCGGGTCTCGCGCCAGCCGGTCCCCGCGCGCCCGCCCCCTCTCCCCGGCCGCACCCGAGTCCTCGCGCGCCGCCGCCGCCACGCGCCCCCCGCCGCCGTCGCTGCCCCAGCCCCGCTCCGCCGCCACCCGCCCCGCCCGGAGGTCCCGCGTGGAGCCGCCGCCGCCGCCGCCGCCGCCGGGGAGGAGGAGGATGAAGGACAAACAGAAGAGGAAGAAGGAGCGCACGTGGGCCGAGGCCGCGCGCCTGGTGAGGCGGGTCGCCGTGGGGGCTCAGTGGGGGACGCGGGGGGGTGGGCTCGCCGAGCCCCCTCCACCGGGAGGGGGAGGGGCGAAGTCCTGCCCACTGCAGGGAGGGGGCGGGGCCAGCATTTCTCTAGGAACCGGCCCCCCCCACCCCGCCACCGCCCGGCGTTGGGTGGGGAGAGGTCCCCCGCCGGTTGGATGTGGCGCCTTTTTCTGCAGCTCCCCCACCCCTTAAATTCCTGCGGAGGGGCGAGCTGGCAGTCCGACTCCTCCCCCTCTGGGCGGCGGGGCCCCATCCTCCCCTCCCCCACTATTTGGCAGCGTCTGGGGGTCTGGGGAAGCTTCGTTTATGCACTCGGGGGAGTTAGGTTTCCGGGAAGGGTCGGAAGCTCCTCCTTCGCTTCCTGGTGGGCAATGGGGTGGTGCATTGAACTCCAGGGGTGGGAAACACCCCCAATTTTAATGACGCGAGAGGGCATTTTGAGCTTTCCCCATTTAAACCAGGTGTGTGGAGGGAAGCAAGTGCTTACTCTCTGCTGGAACCTTGAGTAGTGGTTCTCAAACTTTGGTGTCTTGGGACATCGGGGAGGTTTTTAGGAATGCTCGTCCTAGGGCTCTACTTAAGATCTGCTGAGCCTGAGGTTCTGGAGTAGAGTCTGAGTATCTTCATTTTAACCAGGTTCCTATGTTGACTGTAATGCAGGTGGCCCCGGACCACACTTTGAGAAACGCTGACCAGAGGGTTTTTACTTCCTAAGTCAGGAAGCTAGATGGGTCCTCTGCAGAGAATTGACTCTACTTTGCAAAGAATGTATGTGCCTGTCCTCTACCCCTTAGTGTACCGGTGCACGTATACATGAAGTGCTGGACAAAGACCAAGTATCTGTTTGAAGATACTGCTCAGTGAGAACTTAGCAAAGGAGAGAGTAATTTGAGTGTTGGAAGCCGCCTGGTGAGGAGGGTTGTGATTTTTTTTCATAGCGTCAGAGGACTTGTGAGGTACCTTCCTTTTGGATTAGCACCCCCAAAGCTAAGACTGTGAGAAGTGTTCTCATAACATTTTACAGATGACAATAGTAATAGCTCATACTTCTCCCAGAGATGTCTCTTCCTCAAGTGTCACATAGCAGGGTTATAGTGTGGATAGCATACACTTCTCTTGACACCCTGTAGTTTATATGTAATTATTATAGTTGACTTTTTAACGATGAATGAAGCTTCCTCTTCTAATCTTTTGTTTTGGGAAGTGAGGTTCCTGCCTGGAAGGTGTTGTGCAGACAAAGAGATGGCTGTGTGTTGAGCGTTGTTACAGACCTGTGGTGCACCTTCTTACTTGGAGTGTGTAAAACTCTGTTACTGACTTAACAAGAACTAAAGCGGTTTGATTTATAAGAGAATTTTCGCAGGTGTTCCGATGGTCTTCGCCCGGCACTTGTTGCCCAAGGAACAGAAATAGCAATTGATTGTGTGGTCAAGTGTCCTGCCTCAGTTAATTTGTTTTGGTTTGGCGTATGAAGATGGAAGGTTTTGAAGTTCCTAAATATTTTTTGATTTGGTCAAAATTGAAAGCTGTGGCTGGCTTTGAGATCTCTTGGAAATTTTAGGATTTCTCCAGTGTTGCTTCACCTGGAACCAAATCGAGGCCTGAAGGAGAGTAGGGGAGAGCCAAAGGATGTGCTTGCTGTCTTTCTCCTCGAGGTTGAGTCTTGGGCGTTCATTGAAATTCTCCTCTGAGTTCCTGTTCTGCAGGTGTTTATGACTCTGGGCACCAAAAGGAAATTTGCTTGCCAGAGTTACTTGTTAGAGGTAGGTGAAAGGACCTTTAAATCCTGTGTTATTTATGTTCTGATGGAATTTTGAAGTTTGTCTCAAAGCTCTGTTGGTTGGCTCTTATCAGATGAAAGACTTCAGGAATTTGGGGTCCACGGTTCTGTTAAGCCTCTTTAGGTTCTTGAACTTGCTGTGATGTGATCTGAACTCCAGGTTGCTACTTCTGTTTTACCATTGGCTCAACTTCATGTCAGATCATCCGAGTTCTTTCTCTTTCTGTTCTCTTTTTGTTTCGTGGCTCTTCATTAAAGAATAATGGGAATAGGGATTACTTTGTAGTTCCCTTGAACATGTGAAAGAGACTTGTGGAAACATGGTGATATAATTGTGCATATCTTTATTTTTCTGTTAGAATTTTCTTTCCCTTTGGATGGGACCATTTGGTGGTGGGTGAAGGGTAACTTTTTAGAGTTCTCTCCCATGTAAAGAAAATTGTTGCAGCACGGAGTGCCAGAGAGTTTGTGAGAGCTTATGCTGGACAGAGAGCATCTTGACTAGAGAAAGCTGTAAGGGTAGGGCAGTTGATTAAATCTACTCTCTGGACAGGTGAACTTGGAGTGCTTGCCGTGGCAATGAGATGCACTTGCTTTGGGGCGGTTTCATATTGCTCCTGACCTCGCTTAGATTCGTGGCTCGAGTGATACTGGGAACTCTTTAAAAAATTCGGTAGGAAAGAAGAGACTCCTGGAGAAGTTCAGTAGGGTAGTAGACCTCGGGACTGATTTTTGCAGATGTTAATTATGTTGTCAAGAAGTAGATACTTTTCTTTCAAACGTTCTGTAGTATTGTCTTTTCTAGATAGAAGAGATAGACCTTAGAGGGTTGGGTAGTGTAAATCCTCCTGCTTGTTAGGAACAATTTGTTTGGGAGAAATAGCCAAGGGGATTTCCCTTTAAATTGAATGTCCTTAAATGGATTCTCCCTGGTTCTGAGAAACTCTTCATTGTACTCTTTATCTTTCACTTTGATTCATGACTGACCATTCTTACATCAAACATTTTTTTTCTCTTTGAAGTAGGAGAAGAGATACTTTTTTTTTCAGCTGTGCTAGAAAGAGACTAGGAATAGAACACTGCTGAATTGTTCTCCTACGAAAAGCTGGAGGCATATACAATTATAATAAAAGCGAATACTTTGTATCTTTTGATGTAACTTCCTTTTAGAGATTTTGTTTTCTCTGTCTTGGATTCTCAGGCTCACCCTGACTGCTGCTTCAATGATTGGTAACTGATTTTTCAGCGTCATGCTTGTTTTTACAAAAATTATGGCCCAGAAATTGACTAGCTCAGTTCGCATTTAGTATCAAAGAAGTGATACCTGTGGCAGTGAGTGTTAGTAGCTTGTAACCAGGGTTTGTTGCCGGTTTGTTTAAGTCAACACTGCTTAACATGGCTCGTAAGTTCTTAGAAAGGTGGATGAGGTTTGCCCTTGAGGAGCTTATGGTCTTCTGGGAATGGAGAAGGTCTAGACCCATGAGTAGCATTTTACTACATGCTCAGTAAGTCCATCGTAGGTGGACAAGTGATAAACAGACATCCTGGTTCATGCTTATTGTCCAGGCATAATTCTGACTGCTTTCTCCTTTTCACTCACAAGTGCCCTACTTTGGAAGGTAAATTATGTGTATTGTGGACTATAAGGACACTGAAAACAGACATTTAACTCTGCCTGGCAGGGATCAGAGAAGGCTTCCAGGAGGAAGGTGCTTTCCAAACTGAATCTTGAAGGGTGAGTGGAAGTTAGAGCCATCACAGAGGGTGTTAGCAGGAGCTGGTGAGAAGAAATAGCAGCCGTGTGCGTGCGCACGCACATGTGCTTGTGCACAGGGTGGAAGTGTGGGAATTGGGTAGAACTACACATAGTTGTTGGAACATGAAGTTGTGGAGTGTCAGTTTGGCAGTGAGGTAGAGAGACAGGCAGGCACCAGATTCTGAGGACCTCGTGTGCCAGGTACCATAGGCACTTACTTCCGTGATCTCCAATCTGTTTAATAGCTCTTAGAGGAAGACATCGGTGTCCTTCCATCACAAGTGGGGGAACTTAGGCTCAGGTTGGGTAGGTACCTTGCCCAAGTTTAGCAGGCTAGAATTTGAATCCAGGTCTGTCTGGTTTTGTAGCCTCACTGTGCTTTCCCAGTGGGGTACTGACCCCTTCAGAAGTGTCAGCTTTTGCCGTATGTGGTTAGGTTGCTTTGGAAGGAGTTTAAAGCGGGAAAGTGATGAGGGCAGGTTTGTTTTGTTGGGTTGACCTCAGACTATAGCAGGTAACAGGGGTTTGGTCTTGTTAACTGTTGAATTCCTAGAACTGTCTCTGGCACAAGTAAATATTTCATGTGTTTGTTGAGTGAAGGATGGCAGAGGAGGAGGAATGGATCTGAGGAAAGCAGGGCTGGTTATGGGAGTATTCGTGAAGGGGCTGTGTGTTGGGTCAGGGAAGGAACTGGGGAACAGGTAAGAGTGTGGGGTGCTGCCTCAGTTTCTGCATTAGGTGAGTAGATAGGTTGTCAATCAAGGGAGGGAATATGGAGGAAGAGGGGAGATTAATTGGAGTTGCCAGTTAGATTAGAACAGATGATCAAGGGGGGAATGTTGGTACAGAGCTGAATGTTTGGGTCAGAAGCTAGGGAGAAATCTAGGCTAGAGGTAAATATTTGGGAGTTAGTACAACATGGGTAGTAGTTGAAACTACGAGAGGTGATAATGCTACCTGAAGAGAATGTAAAACTTGAAAAGAGAGGTTAACAATGGGACCATGGTAAATAGCGGCTTTATTTGAGCACCTGCTTCTCCAAAGCTTGACTTCCATTAGTGCTAGGGGCTCAAGTTCTTGCAGAGGGAGAGCTTTTAGCAGCAGTCCTGTCAGACCTCTTGCTTTACATCATATTTGAGACAAAGCAGTGCTGACTTAGTTGTTACGGTTATTAAAGTGACTGCAAAATGTTGGTGTGGTTTGGAGTCACCTCAGCAGCTACTGGTAGAGACGGTACAAAGTTACTGGCGGCCTCTTTTTTCTCCCTGAGAAGCACAGCATTTCTAAAACTTCTCTGCTTCTTCACATGAGAGACATGCAGTTGCTCGCTAAGGAACTGCGGCCACGTCCCTGTTACAGATGATGCTGACATAAATGGGATGCCCTGTTGCCCATTGCTTTGCCTGTCCCCATCACGCAGAATCAGAGCGTCATGTTGCCAAATGGCAAAATGTACCATGGCACTTAACACCAGGATTTCACAACCAAGGGATGGCAGAACCATCACTTGGAAATATGGCTACTAAACAGACTTCCTGGGGAAGTCTGAATGCATTTCTGTCTTGTCATTTATTGTACAGCCCTATGTAGTCTGTGGTTTTGTCATGTGAACAACATGAGGTTAGGCAGTAACCAGGGTTGCTAAGGCCCCGCCCATGTACCATAGCATGTATGCTAAGATGATATGTTTTTAGAATTAAGAATTAGACTGTTTATGCTAATTTCAGTCATTTTTAGCAACTAGATATATATATATGTAATTCGGTTGCCAAAGCAATTTTAACTATGGAAGGACTAGATTGTCAGCAGTGGTATCTCACAGCAGAACTGTAGCCAGTGATATAGGCTGATGGATATAAATGGAAATTACACACTGAAATCAGAACATTTATATTTCTTCTTCAGGTACTAGAAAACTACTCGGATGCTCCAATGACACCAAAACAGATCCTGCAGGTCATAGAGGCAGAAGGACTGAAGGAAATGAGGTTTGTATTGTTTTTTTTTTTTTTTTTTTTAACAATAGCAGCCAGCACTTATTAAATAATGTATTGTTCTTGCTGCTCAGCAATGAGGGTTTCATAGGACTTGCGTCTTTCTGTAGATACACAGTAACATGAGTAAGTGCACCTACGCCTTCTCCCCCACTCCTGCCCTGTGCCTGGCATGGTATTGAACTACTGTCTCCCAGGTTGTGTCTCCTCTGAGTGGAGGGTGGGAGTGGGTGAACATCCATTTGTTTTCATTAGCGATGCAGCGGCTTTCCCTATTCTTGCTCTTCTTTAAATCTTGACACGGAATGTGTTCTTTGTGTAAGGAATCTGCACATTTTCTTTTGTACTCTCTATTGCGCATTTCAGTAATAGAGAAGAGGCAGACCCTTATAAGCTCTGTCTTGTTTAAAACTTCTTTTTTTTCTGTGTTTTTCTGCCCTCCTTTCTACATCTCTGAAGTCCTTTATTTTAGGATTAAAGAAGAGTAGTCTCATCACTATCACACCCACTGACCTTTTTTTCTTCCCTATTGATTCTAGCCATTTGTCATAGGGAATGTACTAAATTTTAGAGTGACCTTGATTTCAGTCTCCTGTGATGTCTTTTTCCTAAAGCAGCAACACGTTAGAAACCAGAGGACTCGCAGGCATGCAAATCAGTGGCTGTCTTTAATCCTTTTCTCTCTTCACTCTCACCCCAACCTGTGTTGTTGTTGTGTGTTTTTTTTTTTTTTTTTTTTTTTTAAATTTAAATGGAAGAGGAGAGCACAACACAGTGTCCCTCCTTGGGACTTAGAACAAACAACATATGTTTTTGGCGGTTAAGCTTTAGCTGCTTGAAATTGACCTTTTAGGGTCAAAAGATCTTCACTTTCTAGTCATCAGTTCAGATATTCTCGAGTTGACAGTTTGTGGGGGAGGGAGGACCAGGACTGTCTAGATCACATTTATTTAAATAGTACCTGTGCACTGTGTAGTGTTATAATTGTGCTTTATTTTTGTTTTTATGGGCTACTTCCCATCATGCTGCCGTCTGCACTGCTGTTGGACTACTATACCTATAGAAGGTAAATTAGTCCCTTTGGGACAGATGGAATTGAGAACCTTTAACTTGTTTCTGCTCCTTGCCCTTATAGGAATTAGTGAAGCAGTCACGGTGGCTCGTGATGAGTGAGCAGCTCTGTAATTTGTAGACGGAGGTCTAGTGTGTAGGAGTCCCTGTTCTGCTGAAGGACTCTGCCAGCATGCCGTTCCCCCTTGTAGCAGAGACGTTAGCACACCCACTGGATACTCCAGATTCTGCATAAGGTTCCTTTTAGAGATTGGTTCTTGGTGAGCATTTTTTTTTTTTTAGCAGCCAGTGTGTTCCAAAGCAGAATAAGTAATAGGTTTTTTTTTAATGGCTTTTTTAGACTCAGAATTTATTTTTAACACTGCATAAATTAAGGCCCCTGGTTCTGAAAAATCTTAAGAGGCTTTACTTAAGATCTTTATATATTTTTTAACATACTGGGGAGAGGGCAGAGAAGGTGCTCAGGTGAACCCTGGCACTAACATGCAGGTGCCAAACTCCATTAATATTAATGATGGACGTTTGTGTTTTTGATAGCTGTTCTATTTTAAGATTTAGTAAGTAACCTGCAAATCAGTTTTCATTGTTTTGGAAGCAACTATTGTAGCAGGGACTGTGAAATATCTTAATAATTAATCCTTTTTTTTTTTTTTTTTTTTGGTTTAATGTTTGAGCATTATTGGGTACCAAATCCATTTGACTTACTTTTCTTTCTATGTTCCAATTTAAGTGATGGCTCCTGGGTAGATGTAGGAAAAAAAAACCCATCCTCTCCCCTTGAGAACAGAGGAAAAGCAAATGAAATCCTCTTCTTTTGTGTGCTTATTAGAAAATATTTAACTGGGGACAAAAAGGTGTGCTTCCTTTCTTGGGACACTGCCGTTGATTCTGTGGTCTTTATGTTGATAAGGCTATGTGGCAGCTCTGAGCATGATATGTACAGGTTGGAATACAGAGGCAAGGAAACAGTTTTGTTTTTAATTAACATTAAAACTTAATAATACTGAGTAATGTGTTTTTTAAAAAAAAATTCTTTGAACTTGAACAGTCATTGTGTACTTTTTTCTAAGTCTCTTGAGAACTTGGTTGGTATTGTCAAAAGGCACTAAGGAAGTGTCAGGTGTGGAACAATGGAGTCACATAACATGTCCTATCTGGGTGTGACTGATGGGAATTTCATTTGTTGCTCTTTTACTACTTTGAAAATGGAATTGTTGTGATGGGCTCTTTTCTGATACATTTCTTGCTCTGCTTCTTGATTTAAGAACCAGTTAGAGGGTATTAGATCTTTGAATAAGTAGGCAGATAGATTTATATAACCCTCATCCATCCTTCTATGTTTTCACAGTGGGACATCCCCTCTTGCGTGTCTCAATGCCATGCTACATTCCAATTCAAGAGGAGGAGAGGGGCTATTTTATAAACTGCCTGGCCGAATCAGCCTTTTCACGCTCAAGGTAAGTAATAGCAACTCTGTTCTTAAACTTTTAGTGTAAGTCTCCTGGTAGGTCTGGGATGAGGCCCGGCAGTTTGCATTCCTAATAAGCAGGCAGGTGATTCTGATTCTGTTGGTCCTAAATGGCACTTTGAGATGTTCTAGGGCGAACAGGGTTTTAGGAATTACTTTGTCCTATCAATCAGGTATTTTGTCTATATTCATCTTTTCCTTGTCTGTGTCTTTGCAGATTGTGTGCAGTAGAGGGATACGTATGTGTGGGGGTAACTGTAAATGTGCTTTAATTAGGGGTTTGTTTGTAATAGTATTGTGAAAGATAAATTACTGGGCAGCTAAAATAACACCTACTCTGTGGAAAATAACTGACGTGAACATACTTGTGGAAATTCAAAAACTCATTAGTATTTTCTAAGTGATGCTAATTACAAAGGAAGGGAACTTAAATCAGGTAGAGTTCATAATAAAGCTTAAATAGAGCTGAAATGAACAGACTAATTATTTTTCTATTACTTGTGATATACATGGCTATCATTTATGAGACTGACATGCTGCCTACTGCAGTAAGGAGTCTAGCTTACATGGCTATCATTTAAACCAGGGGTTGATATACTTTCTGTAGAGGGCCAGATAATAAATATTTTAGGTTTTGGGGATCATCCTGTCTCTATCATAGTTATTCACCTCTGCCATTGTAGCAGGAAAGCAGCCATAGACCATTCATAAATGAATGGACAAGGTTGTGTTCCAATAAAACTTTATTTTCAGAGACTGTGAGAGGGCCAGATTTGTCCTGGGGCTGTAGTATGCTGACCTGATTTAGGCATAAGATGACCTGTTGATGAGGATACTGAAAATTTGATGCTGACCCTTTTATTGCATCCATAATGTGGCTATAAATTGCAATAGTCTATCTACAAACTTTTCCTTTTAGTTTTCTTTTCTTTTTAAATGTTTATTCATTTTTGAGAGAGAGAGTGTGAGCAGGAGAGGGGCAGAGAGAGAGGGACAGAAGACAGAAGTGGTCTCTGCACTGACAGCAGGGAGCCAGATGTGGGGCTCGAACTCATGGACTGTGAGATTGTGACCTGAGCCGAAGTCAGACGCTCAACTGACTGAGCCACCCAGGCACTCTAGATTTAACCCTTCTTTATGGTAGTGTCTGCATTCCTGCTATAGAGTCAGTCCTTAATAAATGACAGCCTTTTTGGTGTTCCTTTAGGTTATCTTCAATTGTTAATGGCATTTTTTATTATATATTGTTACATATAACGTAATGGTACGTAGGCATGTATAATTATGATTGTATTATATAATTACAGATATTAATGTTGATGGCATATTTTTCTGTTTTAAGTGGGAGGAGAAATACCTTTTTTTATGAACACCTTCAGGGTAGGAACTGAGTTTTGTCTTAATAACTTGGCCGTGTTTGCTTTATCCCTCTCTGCATATACATACCTTCCCCCCTCACCCCCCCCCCAAACCATTTGCAGGTGTTAGAACTGGTACCTCACCCCTAAATACTTCAGAATGTATGTTTTAAGAGCAAGTGCATTATTCCACGTAACCATAATTTCATTATCACATTCAAGAAAACTAACATTGATACAGTAGTATTTAATATATAATTTATATTCAGATTGTTCTTGGTTCCCCAAATATTCTTTTTATTTTTTAATGTTTTTAAATTTTTTTAATGTTTTATTTATTTTTGAGAGACAGAGCACGAGCAGAGGAGGGCAGAGAGAGGGGGAGACACAGAATCCGAAGCAGGTTCCAGAGCTGTCAGCACAGAGCCTGATGTGGGGCTCAAACCCACGAGTAGTGAGATCAGGACCTCAGGACCTGAGCCGAAGTCAAGTGCTTAACTGACTGAGCCACCCAGGCACTCCTCCCAAATATTCTTCATAGCTTATGTTTTCAGTCCAGCATCCAGTCAGGAAACACACATTTCATTTGGTTGTCATGTCTCTTTAATCTTTATTAACGTAGAACAGTTCCCTTGCCTTATTTTGTCTTTAATGGCATTGATAGTTTGAATACTTGATGTCAGTCGTCTTGTGGAATTAAATACACTTTTAAAGGACTAATAAAAGTGTAGAAATCTTGGTTATCGCCAGACCTCTTTCTGTTTGCACTGTCAGATCATGCGCACCGCTCCTGGTTGTAGTACAGAGCCACTCCGCAGTGAAGGGTGGAAGTGATGGGGTGTGTGTATAGTGGTAGTTTGGTCTGGGTCTTGCCTGTAATAAGGGACAGGAAGGCACAAGTTATTTAGTTACATTTCTCATTTTTCCTTTGGAAGATTCTAGTGACACCTCTGAAATCCTGTGCCATTTTCTTTGCCTAAGTTTTGTGTGTCAAGAAAAAGCATGTGCAGAATGGCTTGTAGATTTTCTGTCCTCTGCTTGGAAATATCTTCTAGTGGGACCATCAAGGTCAGAATTGTATCTATCCATGTGATTTTGCTACTTCATGGAAAACAGGAATTTTTTTCCATTCTAGATACATTTGTGTGACGGTATCGGTGATTACCAAAGGTTTACTGGCAAGCTGGAGTCTTACAGGGTGTGCCACAGGGTTCCTTCTCTGATAAAAGTTTTAGGTAATGTGATGGTCCATTTGACACTTTATATATCAGTCCCCAGAGCTAGTCCTTAAGGATGGATGGGATAGAGGAAATCTATCCGTGCTTTGAATTCTTGATTTGAATTGCTTTCCTTAAGCCTTTCCTGAAGTCCGCTGTCAGCGTCCATCATTGGTTAGAGGTAGGATTCATATTGTTTTTTACACTTGGGATTCCTTTTCTTATGAAGCCACTCTGAGCTCCTTTGTAGTATTCTGCATTTTTGGACTTTGATGCTGAACTACTACTACGATTTTGTGACTTGGTGGTTGTGTCACTGGTGAGTGTTGCCTGTGTTGGTCTTTACAGCACTTACTGTCAGGCATAATTGCAGTCATGTGAACATTATTAAGTTTTATTGTGGAATGAATCTCACAGCGATACATCACTTTCGTTACTTAGGGCTATTTGCACTTTTATACCTTGTGTAAGATATAGGGCTCGCCCTTCAGGGTCTTTCAACCCAATTAACAAGCCCAGTTGGATCTTTATAATATATAGAATATTTTTTAAGGATAAAAAACATCTTTTTGATAAAAGAAATCGGTGACTATACTTGAAGTATCCATCCATTAAAATCCAGTTTGCAAATAAAAGAAAGGAAGAGGCAAATGGAGGAAGAAAGAGCAATAATTATTGCGGCCTCAGAATGTTATCTATATAACTACAATTAAAATATTCGCGTATAGCTCCACACTTATAGCAATTTTAAAGCTATTTATGTTACCGTTAAATACCGAAAGAACAAGTGAAGTAAGCCTAGACTTAGATACAGTGAAATCATGGAGTCTGTCATTTGAAAGGCAGTCTAAGAGAACATTTTATTTGATTTTTGATACTTGCACAGCAAGCAGCGTGATCTTTTAAAAATGCAACTCACGGGCACCTGGGTGGCTCATTTTGTCAAGTGTCAGACTCTTGATTTCTGCTGAGGTTGTGAACCCAGGGTTGTGGGATCGAGTCCCTTGTCAGCCTCTGTGCTGAGCGTGGAGCCTGGTTACGATTCTCTCTTTCCCCCGCATGTGCATGCTTATGTGCTCGCTTTCAAAATAATAAGTGAATAAATAAAGCAAAGCACATTACATCATGTCACTATTGTGTGTGGCCCTGGTCTACTCTGTGATGCGTTGTCCTGGTACTTTTCCCTTGTTCGTTGTACTAAATTAGCCATCCTGGTCTTTACCTTGTTTCTCAAACCCCCAGACTTGTGTCCAGCATAGGGCCCTTGTACTTGCTAGCCCTTCTACTATAAAGCTCTATGGTGACTTCTTGTCCTTTGTGTGGTTTTCTTTGTTTTTTTGTTTTTTTTTTTGTTTTTTTTTTTTTTTTGTTTTTTTACTGTTTGAGAGAGAGAGAGAGAGCGCGAGCGAGCATGGGAGGGGCAGAGTGAGAGAGATGGAGACAGAATCTGAAGCAGCCTCCAGGCTCTGAGCTGTCAGCACAGTGCCCGATGTGGTGCTCGAACCCACAAGCTGTGAGATCATGACCTGAGCTAAAGTCTGACACATAACTGACTGAGCTACCCAGGTGCTCCTTTGTCCTTTGGTTCTTAATCCAAAAATATCTTTTCAGTGAAGTTATCCCTACCCATCTAATGCTACAGCATTAGGAGGGTTTTTGTTTGTTTCATAGCCCTATCAGTATCAGAAATTACCTTGTTGGTTTGGTTACTTGGTTATTGTTGGTCTCTCCGTACTAGTGTCTAAGTGCAGGGACTTTGTTTTCACGGTAACTCCTGTCTCTAACACATAACAGGTACTTAGTAAGCATTGGCTAGATGAAAAGTAGATCATGGTATCATCAAAACCTTAGCTAGTTAGATCTCCCTGTAATTCATCTTTCTTTCATATCAGTTTTATTATAGAATATGCATATTTTGGGTTATATTTTCTTTGCTCAGCAAGTCAACGTCCAAGAACCCCTCCCCCTTTTTTCCCCCCTTGCCCTCTTTAGAGTAGTTCTACATAAATCTGTCAAAGAATCTGCTGACACTAGAAATAAATCTGTCCCAGACTATGGCCGTACTCTGCTTCCTCTTAATTGCTGAAGGCAGAAACTGAGCCATTAGAAGCAGTTTAAACATTTTAGGTATGTTTTAGATATGTTATTATTCCTTTTAGAGTTTTGAAATCTGATTATCTTGCTTGTTAGAAAAAAGAATTTCTACTTTCATTTAAAGTGGTAGTGACATTTTAAGACAATGTATTTGATAGTCGGTGTTAGCCTTATCAAATATATGATCTTTTAAATGCTTAGAATCTTAGAATTTTGGTGTGGGAAGGCCTCTCAAATCATCAAGTTCATTTTCATTTTGCAGATAGAAGACAGAGCATCTAGCAGATTAAATAATTTATCAATGATTATACATCTGTGTGACAAATGCATGTGGCCAAGTTGGGAGTAGAACCCAGGGCCCCCCACCTTTTGAGTTTAAGTTCTTTTCATTATGCCAATTTAGAGTAAAGAATTATTAAAGGTTTTGTGACCTTTGGTCATTTCATCTTTTTGAAGCAACTTGTGAGTTCCTTGATATTTCTTGAAATGTCAGTTTTATTCTCTTCTGTGAAAGTTTTTATAATTGTTTGGCTACTAAAGCAGCTTTTCATGTCCTGGAATGTGAATCTTTAGTTATGGCTGGTTGAGTTTCTACTCTGCATAAATTGCATTGGCATTTCTGATCATAGGTGTTCTTTTCTGTGCTAGGATAAGTGATACATGGTGATAGTAAGAGCACCGGACCAGGAGTCAAGGTCTGGTTTCTAGCATAGAGCATCTCAGGTCTTACTGAACACCTCTGTTTATACTTCTTTGTCTCTAATGCTCAGGAGTTGAAATGGATCAGTCGTTTAAATACTTCAGGTGAAAAGCCCTTTTATGCAAAACAAATAGAGGCTGTGAAACTGCTCTGGCTGACACATGCATGAGGGCCCACCTTCTCTACCTCTCGTGGGTTGTACTGTCTTCCACTCCATGCCCCGGGTACTCAAGGATCTTTCCCAGACCGTGGAACTCTGTTGAAAACTTCCTAGAGTGAAAAATCAGTAAAGATCCTTCCTGTGCTCACATTCTAGCATCTAGACTATTTTGTGTGAAAAGTAAGTCAGCATGGAATAATTTTTTTTCTTGTTCCTTTGTGATGCATTTGGTATTTACTGGAGGCAGACTGTTTTATTGTGAGCCCTGTTCACTCTGAACTGTAGGAGGTCTGCACAGAAGGCCCAGTTAGTAGAGTGGTGCCATTTGTTCTGGTTAATAGCAGCAGTTTGGTTTCGATGGAGGCTTTAACCCCTGAGTTGGTAAAAGGTTCCTTATTTGTTTGAATAATTCTCAAGGGATGTGTGGATCTGCCAGTGGAAAAGGGGGTATACTGTTGTTTGACAGGATTCCAAGCCAGCTCAGAGAGAAGAGAGAACTTGATTGTTTTTGGAGCCCTGGTCATACTCTGGTTTGATGTCTAAGAGATGAGCTACCTTTTGTCCTACTTCCTGAAGTTCAAAGCCCTGTGATAATAAAGTGTGGTAAAGGTCAGGTACCAGAGGTTTCGAAAGCACTGCCACCGCAATGATTTTGTGGTCGCTCAGGGGGTGGGCAGGACGATAATTTCAGGGTTGCTAGAGTGATGTGTATTTTTAAAACAAAAGAATTATACTTTTAAAGTGTGATTGTAAAGCACTGGGGTTCTAGGAACATGAGGAAATTGTACGTGCGCCAGGCTTCCTTGGGACTGTGTTTGAAAATACACACTTTTCTTTGGGTCAGCCAGTATGAAAACTGGGAGTATGATCTCTTCTCTCAACCCTTCAGATCAGACTTTTTGGGAGAGTTATTTGAGGAACTTGTTTAGTCTAAGAAAGTTGCTTCTTCTAGTTTAGCTAAGTCTGGAAGAAAAGTTGGAAACTGATGTTTGAGTGCTAACTGTATTCCAGACAGGCACCATACTTCTCACATTCGCCTTTTTGAAACATAAATATAAATACTTCTATTCCTGTACTAATGGGGAAGCAGTCCGAGAGAGTTTAATTAAATGGAACCAAGTCACATTTGTGGTTATTTTACAGATTTGTATCAACACATGGGGGACAGGCTTAGGAGGTTTTGACTAGATGAGTTGGTTTTCAAGTGTTTGGGGAGCATCTTTAAATTCTTTGTGCATCACGAGGTAGGAAAGGGATGGGGAACAAAAAAGATGTCTATGTTTCTGTTCTGGAAGATGCTTTTTTGATTCAGTTTGACTAGGTGTGGTTTCACATGTGTGCCCTTATGCATCAGCGAGTCCCTTGTGTTTTAGTCTTCTCTTTGACTCTCTGAGCCAGTTTTTCTGGGGTAAATTAACTTGGGACAATTATTCTACTTCTTATACTTTTTTTGGTGTCCATTGCTGTTGCCCATCACCTGAATTTAAGCTATCCTCATATGCTGACTGCTGAAATAGCTCTTGTCTGGGCCCTTTGCTTTCACTTTTGTCCCTTCAGCATCCACTTTGCTCCTTGATATTCCACACAGTAGCTGGAGAGATTTTTTTTTTTTAAACATAATTTGACTATGACGTATGTCTTTTTGGTGCCTGGCAGTGGTTTCCCATGACATTTACCAAAAAAATCTAAACTTTGCTCAGCCACACTGCCCTTCTTTCCATTCTTTGAACGCCTTAAGTTCTTTCCAGTTTTAGGGTCTCCCATTTGGAACTCTCTTCTGCTTTTCCCTGGTTGTAGGTCCCAAATGTCCATTCCTCAGGAACTGTATCTCTAAACTGGATTTTCCTCTTGTGCCCCAAACTTGACTTAACACTTAACACATCTATGATTATATAATAATTTAGGTGATTGTTTGTGGAGTCTCTCCTGACTAGACCTTGGGGATAGAGAATCTGCATTATTTTGTTCTTGGCCTCAAGATATCCTCACCATCGATCATAGGAGGGGCTCAGTAAATGTTTGCTGGGTAAATGTAGTGGAAAAACACATGGAAGGAGATCATTACTACTTGACTGGCAGCAGTTCTCTATGCCAAACAGTTGAGTTGGTTCAGGATAGTAATTTTTAGTATCAAAATTGAAATATATAGAATGGAATGATTATCAGGATCTCTTTTCCATGGAATGAAGTATTTGAAAATCTCTAAAATATAAGCTTTATTTTCTCAAAAAAAAAAAAAAAAGTAGGCCCCGTGTTGGTTTTGAAAATTAGTGCCATATTGATTCCTGATCATCTGTATGTGCCCCCTTGTTCTACTGCCTGTCTCTGGAAGCTTGTAGGGTCTTTTCCATGGGTATATACTTTAGTGTGCATCACTTGTCACCCCATGTGCCTTACTCACATGTCTGATGGTCTTGGTTGAGGGCCTGTTCTTTGATTTAAGAGTCATGCTTGTGGGGAGTTCAGTGCGTGGTGGCTTTGTGACTTCAGTTGTCTCCTGCAGCATTGGGAGCGGTTGTTGCTTAAATGCACGGTGCTAGATTAAGGGTGTGTATCTCCTCCTGATGCAGACTTCCAGCAGTTCCCATGTTCTCAGTCCCATACCTCACCTTTGTCTGCTTTAGTACCTGGTTTAAAATCTGAGCTGTCTGGAATTCAGGGGATGAATCTACTTGGTTCTTTTCAGTACCTCCCTCTGCAACACTTAGATATCATCTTTCTTTGTTTGCTGACTTGTTTCCTTTGCTTCTCTGGTTCTTTGTCACTGCCAACTTCCAGATTATATCTCCACCCTGGATATTTCCTCCTGAACATCAAATTTGTATCTATTAAATTGCTTTTTCAGTGTCTCTATTTGGATACTAATGGCACCTCAAAATTCACATGTAGAAAATCAATCTCAGGATTTTCCCACCTCAAACCTGTTTCATCCTTCCCCCCCCCCCCCCCCAAATCAGTTAGGGAGAATTCTGTCTTTGAAGTCACTTAGGTTAGAAACCTCGGAGTTGTCTTGACTCCTTTCTTTTGTTATCATGGCACTGTAATCATCAATAAATCCTGTTTGCTTAACTTTCAGAATATATCCCATCTTACGCCCCCCCCCCCCTTTAAACCACCATCATCTTTCTTCTAGATTGTTATACTAACTTCCTGGTTGTCTCCTGACTTCCATTCTTGCCACTCTCCTCAGCACTGGAGCCAGGGATATTTTTATTTTTCATGTTAGATCATGTCATTCATTCCTCTGCTCAGAACTCTCCAGGGTTTACCCTCCCTTCTGTTCACGTGGGGTCAAGGCCGAAATCCTTGGAGTCATTTGCAGTGCTCTTACAAGACCTGCCTCCCCCTTACTCTCTTCCCCTGGGTCACTCTGCTGGGTACAGTGGCCTCCCTGGTGGTCCTTCAGCATGCTGCCACTGTTCTCTCAGGGCTTTTGTCCTTGCCGCTTTGGCTGTCTGCCATGCTTGTCCCCCAAGTACGTGCATTCCTTGCTCCCACAGCTCGGATTGTGCCCTAATCCCTCCGCACCTCTTAGCACTCCCCTGTCCCTGCCTTGTGGTTTTCTACTTGGTACTTGTAACTGTCTGATGTTAGGTGTGTATTTTGCTTTTCGCTATTGTCTGTCTCCTTTGACTAGCACAAACTTTGCTAGGGGGAGGGGTTTTTAATTTTAGTTACTGTTGTCTCTTAATAAATATTTGTGTAAATGTATTATAGTATATTTCTTTTAATTTGATAATATAGTGAATTCTGTCAACAGATTTTTTTTTTCCCAGTGCTCAAACATCCTTGTATTCCTAGGATAAATGTCACTCGACATGGTTTTCTTTTTAAACATACATTGCTGGATTTAGTATGAATCATTTATTTAGGATTTTTACATCTGTATTCATAAGTGATATATTTCTGATATTTTGATTTCAAACTTCGTTCTGTCTTGGAATGAAAACAAGCCGTGCTGTTTTCCTTCTTTTGATTCTCTGCAGTAGTCTAAGACAGAGATGTGTTCTATAAGTAGAACATGTGTATAAAACCTACTGGGCATGGTGTTTTTCATTTTGTGAATATATTGTCTTTACTTTTTTTTGTGAAGTACATAATTAAAAATTTTTTTTGAATGTTTATTTTTGAGAGAGAGAGTGCGCGAGAGAGCAGGGGAGGGGCAGAGAGCGAGAGAGAAAGAGAGAGAGAGAGAGAGAGAGACAGAAACTGAAGCAGGTTCCAGGCTCTATGCTGACAGATGCAGGGCTCAAACCCACGAACCACAAGATCGTGACCTGAGCCAACGTTGGAAGCTTAGCCAACTGAGCCACCCAGGCACCCCTGTGAAGTACATAATTTATGTAAAAGAGAGTATATACAAAGTTGTGTTGTTTTAAAGAATAGCCAAAAAATAAACTGCACACTCTCATACCCATCAGCCGGCTCAGGAACAGAACGTCCTTTACGCTCTTTGAAGCCTCTGAGCACATCCCTTTCTCTTCCTGCTGACGATAACTGATATTCCGGTTCCCATGTTAATTATTCCCTTGCTTTTGTTTCTAGGTTTACCCACAGGTATGTACTGCTGAACGAACATGCCTTTTAAAAATAATCTTTTTTTTTTTAATTAAAAAATTTTTTTCTTAATGTTTATTCATTTTTGAGAGAGACAGTGTGTGAGTTGGGAAGGGGCAGAGAGAGAGGGAGACACAGACTCTGAAGTAGGCTCCAGGCTCTGAGCTGTCAGCACAGAGCCCGATGCCAGGCTTGAAGTCACGGACTGCGAGATCATGACCTGAGCCGAAGTCAGACACTTAACCAACTGAACTACCCAGGCACCCCTTAAAATAATATTCATGTAAATGGAATCATGTGTTTTCCTCTGAGATGCTGCTTTTGCTTATCATTTCTGAGCTTGAAATGTGCTGATGCGTTTAATTGACATACATCACATTTTCTGCTCTGTGCTGCCTTGTGGTGTGAATATACCATGATTTATTTGTCTATTTTCCTCTTGGGTTGTTTCTGGTTCTCCCTGTAACAGACAGTGCTGCGCTGAGTGCTTCTGTGCGTGTCTCCCGGTGCGCGTGCGGAAGAGCTTCCGCAGAGTGTGTGTGCTGTTGGGAGTGGGACCGACAAGTAGGTTTTGCACCTGATTGTCATTACTAGAAGTACAGCTGGTTTTCAGAGTGAACATACATATGAATGTACGCTCCTTCCGTACTGTATGAGGATTCCTGTTGCCTTGCAGCTCCAGTATTGCAATGTAAAATAGTATTTTGTGCTTTTCTTCCTGTTTGTAAATTATGGCATAATTTACATATAGAATTCACCTGTTTTGATGTAGTAATGTACAGTTCTGTGAAGTTTTTAAAAAGTTTTTAGATTTTTTTTAGTTCACGTTTGTCTTGACATTTTATTGGGCTATTTAAAGGGATGCTGTAGCGGCTTTAACGCAGTTGCTCCAGTAACTGTTGATGCTAACGTGCTTCTCCCTCCCCTAAAAATTCAGCTCTACATTTATATACAGTAAAATTCACCGTTTTTTAAGGCTATAGTCCTTTGAGTTTGACAAACAAAGTTACTTCATAATTAACATATCGAGCAGTACCATCACCCCAGAAACTTCCCCCGTGCCCGTTTGTCTTGTCTCTCCACCCTAGCTCCTGGCAGCCACTGATTTGTTTTCTATCTTTGTGGTCATATAAATGGAATCATACATGAGGTAGCCCTTGGGATGTCGGCTTCCTTTACTTTGTATGAGGTCTTTGAGATTTAGCCGTCTTGAAATGTGTATCAAGTTTGGTTCTTTTTTATTGCTGAATAAAGTCCCATTGTGTGGGTCTACCACATTTTGCTTATCCATTTTTTAGTTGATGGACATTTGTATTGTTTCCTCCTTGTGACTACTTTTATTTTTAAGCTTACTTATTTTGAGACAGACAGAGTGTGCATGGGGTGGGGCAGAGGGGTGGGGGGGACAGACGATCCTAAGTGGGCTCCATGCTGATAGCAATGAGATTGATGGGCTCGAACTCACAAACCATGAGATCATGACCTGAGCCGAAGTCAGATGCTCAACTGACTGAGCCACCCAGGCGCCCCCACAGATGACCTTTAAATAGTATTACAGCATTTCATGTGAAATACAAGATTCTTATGATGCTGCTCTTGCACTTACCCCTTCCTAGCCTTTGTGCTGTTTTCATACGTTTTACTTCCTACATTTTGTAAAACATTATTATTACTTTTGCTTTAAACAGTTCTTTAAAACATTTTTTTTTAAATGGGGAGAAAAATTATTCTTACCCATGTTTACCATTTCTGGAGTTCTTTATTCCTTCATTTTCTAAGTTTCCATTTGTTACCATTTCCTTCCTCCAGCAAAACCTGTATTCACACTTGTAGTGCAGGTCTGCTGTGAGCGGTTCGCTCAGCATTTCTTTGTAGGACAGTCTTTATTTTGCCTTGAAGGATATTTTAGCTAGATAACTGATTTCTAGGTTGTTTTTGTTTCTCCCTTTAAGCATTTCAAGTTTTTTTTTTAATTTACTTTTATTTTTGTGAGCGCGAGCAGGGCAAGGGCAGAGAGAGAGGGGGTCAGAGGATCTGTAGCGGGCTCTGCGCTGACAGCAGAGACCCCTCTGCGGGGTTCAAACTGACAAATGCTGAGAACATGGCCTGAGCCAAAGGCAGACGCTTCACTGAGCCACCCAGGCGCCCCTCCCTTTCAGCATTTAAATATACCAATTCTTTGTCTTCTGGTTTACATAGTTTCTGCGGTTTGTGGCAGTTCTTACATTTGTTCCTCTTTTCTGTTGAAGACTTTAAAATTTTTCTCTGTATCCTAGATTTTGACAAGTTGATGGTCATGTACCGTGGTGAACTCAGATCTGTGGGTCAAATCTGAAGTATTTTTAACCATCATTTCTTTAATTTTTCCCCTGTTGTCCTGTTTCTTCTGGGATATATGTATGTTTGACCACTTTATATCGTCCCACAGATCACTGAGGCTCTGTTAAATTTTTCCAGTCTTTTCCCTTTGTGCTTCATTTTGGACACTTTTTCTGTTGCTACTGGCCTTTTTGTTTTTTTCCTGCAGTATCTAACTTGCTGTTAATCTCATTCAGTGAAATTTTTATTAGAGATAATATGTTTTTTATCTTTAGAAATCCACTTTTTAAAATATCTTCTATTTTCTTCTCATGTTGTTTCTTTAAATTTTTATCCTTTAAACATTTTTTTTAACATTTATTTATTTTTGAGAGATTGAGCATGGGCAGGGAAGGGGCAGAGAGAGAGAGAGGGAGACAAAAAATCTGAAGCAGGCTCCAGGCTCCGAGCTATCAGCACAGAGCCCGATGTGGGGCTCGAACTCACAGACCGTGAGATCATGACCTGAGCCGAAGCCGGACGCTTAACTGACTGAGCCACCCAGGCTCCCCTCTTTAAATTTTTTAAAAAAGTTTATTTATTTTGAGAAAGAGACAGAGTGAGCAGGGGAAGGGCAGAGAGGGAGAGAGAATCCCAAGTAGGGTCAGTGTGGAGCTGCTCATGTTGTCGTTTTTAATCCTTGGTAATGTTGCGTGCATTTATACTAAGCTGTTTTAAGTCTTTGTCTCTTAGTTCCATCTCCTCTGTCATATCTCTCCGCCTGTTGCTGTTGACGGACTATTCTGCTTACTGGTCACATTTTCCTGCTTACTGGCATATCTAAATAGTTTTGTTTGGATCCTGAACAATGTGAAATTTACTTTGTTGGGTACTACCATTTGTCTTCCTTTCAAGACTGTTGGGCTTTATTTTGGGAGGTAGTTAGGTTACTCTCTTGGAGGCTTGATTTTAAGCTTTCTCAGGGCAGGTTAGCCTTTAATGATAGTTTAACTCTATTAGAAGGAATTTCCCTTCTGAGGTCTCTAAATGCCTCAAATGTTTAACAATGTCCCTACCCTCTGGCTGGCTCTTAACCCTCCCTCCCTAGGCTTTCTGCTCTGGGGATTATTCAGTCATTCATTGGCCTGCCTGTGGAGCTTCAGCCTATACATATGCAGACACCCCATGCAGATTTCTGGAAGTCTTTTTCTGCATAGCTTCCTCCAGTCTGTGATTCTGCTGTGCAGCTTTCAGCCACCTCAGCCTCCCAGAACTTTGATCTCTGTCTCAGCTCAGGAAAACCGCTCTGCTCTGCGTGGGACCCGGTTCTTCTCGTTGTCTGCATTGCACCCGCAGGCAGAAAGCCAGGGGAGTTGTAGTAATCAGTTTGTTTTTCTTCTCTTAAGGATCAGTCTTGAAGGCCTATTTTCTAATGTTGAAAACAATTTTTTCATGTATTCTGTCCAGTTCTTGCCTGTTTATAGCAAGAGGGAAAGTTTAGCAACTGTTAGTCTAGTGTGGCCTAGAGCAAAAGTTTTCTTGCTTACTTACATATGTACGAGTGTGTGTGTGTGTGTATTTTTCAGGCATGCAAGATTGTTTTATTTTTATTTTTTTATTGAAGTATAGCTGACATACAGAATTATATTAATTTCAGGTATACAGTATAGTGATTCAACAATTCTATACATTACAAAGTGATTACCCTGATAAATCTAGCTATCATCCGTCACCATACAAAGGTGTTACAATATTATTAACTGTATTCCCTACGCTGTATATTTCATCCTAATGCTTTATTTTGTAACCAGAAGTTTGGTGTGTGTGTATTTAAAGACAAAATATTTCATGAGTTCTTACAGATAATTCCAATTCACATTCAAGACTATAGGGTTTTTTACTTAACTTTTGTCAGTCTTGTCTGTGTACCTCCTTTCTGTCGTGCAAAAATTCCAGTTTCTGTCATGCAGAAATTCCAGTTTCCAGTGGAACCACAGAATTCCTCGTTGCCTCTTCCAGCAGTCTCAGAACAACAATACCAGCAGCACCAACACCAGCAATATGTTTCCTCTAAAGTGGTTTTGTTGTTGTTATTGGCCTTAGGGCATATCTCATGAGGCTGCAATTTAAAATCACTCGATATAATTACTTTGTGGGTATGCCATCAACTTGATATGCAGTTTGGTTCATTACTTTTTTCTATCTTTTTGTTGTTGTTGTTCAAGATGGGAGGGATTGGTTTTATAAATTTTAATTTTGCTTTATAATGACCTAAAATATTTATGTGTAGTTAAATATACTGCACGATGTTTATTCAGTGAAGTCTAGCTCCTGTTCTATCCTCTGTACATGTTCCTTCTCTCCCCTGTGGGTAAATGTTTTATTTGTTTTTTTGTTTTTTCAGTTTCTTTCCTTTTTAGAAGTATAAACAACATATTTGTAATTATATCTTCTTCCTTTCTTAGAATGGCATTGTAGGAGAAAAAAATAAATTTACCATTGTAGGTTCTTGGCTGAGACACTCTCTGTAATAAAAGAGAGATTAAAAGGAGAAAAGCAAATTTAATTTAATTTCATACATATGAGGACCCCCTCCCCCCAAAGATATGAGACCCAGAAAAGTGACCAAAGGGTGGCAGCTTTTTATGCTTTTTAGACAAGGGAGCAATGTATTTGTGAAGAATTGACAAGACAAAAGTTTGGGCTTAGGGGTAGCAAATGAATGAAGAAGTAACATGGTTAGTTTATATGCCCTCTGTGCCCTGAATTCTGTATCTTTGGCAAGAAGGATGCCTCCTACCCTCCAGGTGCCAGAACGGTACCCTTCACAGGGGAATTTATTTCCTGTTTTCAGGGGGACAGAGGAGGTCAAGAGTGTCCTTGTCCCAGCTGTTTCTCAAGTTATCTTCAACTCAGAGTAGTCCACGTGCCACAGTGGCACATCCCTGGCCGCCTGCCCATCAGCGGCATACCCACTTTTGCTCACTTCACTTTTTTCGCTTAGTAGTAAGTCCAGATTACCCCATAGCCCTATACAGAGAGATTCTTCTTTCTTCTTCCAGTGCTATAAACTATATGGTGTGGATTTACCACTGTCCGTGTTAATCAAAGTGTGATCCATGGACCGGTGTCAGTTTGTGAACTACTGTTCCTGTCTGTGGTAGATACAGAACTTGGGAGTGTGTAGAAACATTGATCACAGTATGACATTGCCGCAGTATCTGAGCATGATTGGTAGGTCAGCTTGCGTAGTTTTCAGGCTCGCACAGTGAGTCATGTGTGCTGGTCATCTGCCAGTAGGACTACATGTTGGTCTTTGATGGGTTGGGGGAAAAAAATCCCAAACTGATTCTTTAACCCAGATAGATTGAGGAGGGGTGTGTTTACTCTGCATACCCTGTCGGTGAACGTGACCCCACGAGTTTTTCTTGTTTTTTCTGTTTTGTTTTGTTAGTTTATTTTGAGGAAGAGAGACAGAGCATGCAGGGGAGAGGCAGGGAGAGAGGGAGACACAGAATCCAAAGCAGGCTTTAGGCTCCGAACTGTCAGCATAGGGTCTGAACTTGACCATAGGCTCGAACTCATGAACCGCAAGATTGTGACCTGAGCCAAAGTTGGATGCTTAACCACCTGAGCCACCCAGGTGTTTTGACTCCATGAGTTTTGACATGTGTTCTTTTATATTTTTCCAGTTCTAAATATTTTGGAGTTTCTCTTATGAAATCTCATTTAATTCACGAATTGGAGTGGTTTTTAAAAAAATTTGTGTCCTTCCATTTTACACATTTTATTAAGTCAGTGTCAAAGTGTTGTGTGTGTTTTGGATTCTATTGAAACTTGTTTTCTGGCTTAATATATGGCTAAGCTTTTTTTTTTAAATTATTTTTAAATTTACACCCAAGTTAGCATATAGTGCAACAGTGATCTCAGGAGTAGATTCCTTAATGCCCCTCACCCATTTAGCCCATCCCCCCTCCCACAGCCCCTCCAGCAACCCTCCGTTTGTTCTCTATATTTAAGAGTCTTTTATGTTTTGTCCTCCACCCTGTTTTTGTATTATTTTTGCTTCCCTTCCCTTATGTTCATCTGTTTTGTATCTTAAATTCTTCATGTGAGTGAAGTCACATATTTGTCTTTCTCTGACTAATTTCACTTGGCATAATACCCTTTAATTCCATCCACGTAGTTGCACATAGCAAGATTTCATTCTTTTTGATTGCCAAGTAATACTCCATTGTGTGTGTATATATATATATATATATATATATATATATATATACACACCACATCTTCTTTATCCATTCATCCATTGATGGACATCTGGGCTCTTTCCATACTTTGGCTGTTGTTGATAGCGCTGCTATAAACATTGGGGTGCATGTGCCCCTTCGAAATAGCATATCGGTATCCCTTGGATAAATACCTAGTAGTACAATTGCTGGGTTATAGGGTAGTTCTATTTTTAATTTTTTGAGGACCCTCCACACTGTTTTCCAGAGTGGCTGCACCAGTTTGCATTTCCGCCAGCAGTGCAAAAGAGATCCTCTTTCCCCGCATCCTTGCCAACATCTGTTGCCTGAGTTGTTAATGTTAGCCATTCTGACAGGTTATATGGTTAGTTTTAAGTCTTTAGGATATACTTTAATGGTATTTATATTTTGTACTTGTCTATTTTGGTATCACAGTATTCTGTATTATCAGTCAAGTTTTAAAGTTAACTTTTAAAATCTCTATCTTTAATTTTTTTAATGTTTATTTATTTTTGAGAGAGAGAGAGAGTGAGCGACGTGCGCAAGGGAGGCGCACAGAGAGGGACACAGAATCCGAAGCACACTTCAGGCTCTGAGTACGGAGTACTCATATACTGTGAGATCATGACCTGAGCCAAAGTTGGATGCTTAAATGACTGAACCACCCAGGTGCCCCTAAAATCTCTATCTTTAATTTTTAATGTGCTTTATGTATCAATTTGAGAAATAGCCCTCTTTAATTGTGGATTTGTCACTTTCTCCTTGAGATCAGATAGTTCTTCCTTTGTGTGTGTGTGTGTGTGTGTGTGTGTGTGTGTGTATTTATACACACACATATGTATTTTTTAAGTTTATTTATTTTGAGAGAGATAGAGTGCAAGCAGGGGAGGGACAGAGAGAGAGAATCCCAAGTAGGCGCTACACTGCCAACACAGAAACTGACATGGGGCTCAAACTCCCAAACCATGAGATCATGACCTGAGCAAAAATCAAGAGTCAGACGCTTAACAGACTGAGCCACCCAGGCGCCCCTTCCTTTATATATTTTGAGGCCAGGTTATTTTTCTTTAGTTATGTATTATGGTACAGTAAACCAAACCAAAGCTTAGTGTTTTAAAACAATAACCGTTTTGATTCTATCTTACGAATCTGTGGATTGACTGGGCTCAGAAGAGTGGTTCTTTGGCTCCGTGTGTTGTCAGGCAGGTGTTGCAGACATGTAGGGCGTGTATTAGCCTGACATGTCTGAGACGACTCACATGTTTGGCAGCTTGGCGGCAGTGGCTGGAAGGCAGGGCTTAGTTTGGATGCTGGGATGGCTGGGCTTTCTCTCCACGTGGTGTTGAGACTCCTCCCTTTTCCACAGTCCTTCCTGTGCCATTTCCCTGGCAGGAGTAGCCAGCTTTCTTCCTTGGCAGCTCAGGGCTTTCAGAAGCAGTAGTTACCAGGCATTCTTAAGACTTAGGCCAGGACTGGCATAAGGTCCCTTACACCACACTATGCTGTGCAAAGCACTTTAAGGGATCAGCTCAGATTCAGTGGGAAGGGACTACCCAAGGACAGAAATATCCGACGACTTCATTCATTGGGGTCATTTTTGGAGACTAGCTACCACAGTGTGCATTCAGGTTTTTGATTGTTACAGCTTTTGGGGTTGCTTTTGTATTGCTAAAAAAATTCCCGTCTTTGTCTTTTGCTTTATAAATTCTTTTGTCTTTGGGTGGGATATGTTCAAGTCTTTCATTTGGACCTTTTTGCTTTGGCGTTGCTTTTATTTATTTTTAAAATATTTTTTTATTTTGAGAGTATGTGCACACACAGGTGCACACATGGGGGAGGGACAGAGGGAGAGGGAGAGAGAATCCCAAGCAGGCTCTGTGCTGACAGTGCAAGGCTCAGTCTCATGAACTGCGGGATCATGACCTGAGCCGAGATCAAGAGTCAGACACTTAACCGACTGAGCCACCCAGGCGCCCCTGCTGTTGCTTTTAAAAAGCGCCTGGGTGGCTCAGTCGGTTGAGCGACCAGCTCTTGATTTTGGCTCAGGTCATGGTCTCTAGGGTTCATGGGGTTGAGTCCCTTGTTGGGCTCTGTACTGACAGTGCTGAGCCTGCTTGGTTTTCTCTCTCTCCTTCTCTCTCTGTCCCTCCCCCACTCATGTTCCCTCTCTCAACATAAATTAAAAAAAAAACAAACTTATGGCTGAACTAAAATAGTCTAGAATTTCTGTATTTTAATAAGCAAATTATTGTGATTGGTAATATTGTATTTTTATCTTCTGTCTTTTAAAAAATACTTAAGTATCCTTTTTCTTGCATTGTTGCTCCTTTTCTGGCTTGTAATAGACTCAGTTAAATAAAGTTATTGCCACTTTCTTTTCTTTCTTTCTTTCTTTCTTTTTTTTTTTTTTGTTAATGGTGGTCAGATATACTTAAGATTTACCTTTTAACCTTTTTTGGGGGATATATATACTTTTTTTTTTTTTTTTTTTTTTACTTTAACTCCAGTGTAGTTAACATACAGTGTTATATTTCAGGTGTATAATGTAATGATTCAACAATTTTGTTACGTCAGTGCTCATCAAGATAAGTATACTCTTTTGCGTGCCTGGCTGGCTTCAGTTAGAAGAGTGACTCTTGATCTCAGGGTTGTGAGTTTGAGCTCCACGCTGAGTTACTTAAATAAATAAAACCTTAAAAAAATGTATTCTTAATCCTCTTTACTGTTCCACCCGTTACTCCACCTCCCTTCTGGTAACCATAAGGTCTCTATAGTTAAGAGTCTGTCTTTTGGTTTGTCTTTTTTTTTTCCCCCTTTGTTTAGTTTCTTAAATTCCACATACGAATGAAATCTTATGATATTTGCCTTTCTCCGACTTATTTTACGTAGTGTTATACTCTGTAGATCCGTCCATGTTATTGTTGCAGATGGCAAGATTTTATTCTTTTATACGACTGAATAATAAAATATTCCCTTGTATATATACACACCACATGTTATTCATTCACCTATCAGTGGCCTCTTGGTATGCTTCCAGAATTTGGTTATGATAAATGCTGCTGCAGTAAGCATATGGGTTATGCATGTATCCTTTCAAATTAGTGTTTTTGTACTCTTTGGATACTCAGGAGTGTGATTCCTGGATCACACGGTAGTTCTGTGTTTTTTTTTTTTTTTTTTTTTGAAGAACCTCCGTACTGTTTTCCACAGTGGCTGCACCAGTTTGCATTCCCATCAGTAGTGCACGAGGGTTCCTTTTTCTCTGCATCCTTGCCAGCGCTTGTTTCTTGTGTTTCTGATCATGGCCATTCTGACAGGTGTGAAGTGATATCTCATGGTGGTTTGATTTGCATTTCCCCAATGAGTCATATTGAGCATCTTTTCATGTGTTTGTTGACCATCTGTATGTCGTCTTTAGAGATGTCTGTTCCTATCCTCTGCCCATTTTTAATTGGATTATTTGGGTTTTTGGTGTTGAGTTGTGTAAGTTCTTTCTATATTTTAGTTATTAACCTTTTATCATTTATGTCGTTTGTGAATCTCTTTTCCCATTCAGTAGGTTGTCTTTTAGTTTTGTTGATAGTTTCCTTTGCTGTGCAGAAGCTTTTTACTTAGATGTAGTCCTAGTAGATAATTTTTATTTTGTTTCCCTTGTCTCAGGAGTCCTCTAGAAAAATGTTCGTACAGCTGCTGTCAGAGAAATTACTGCTTATGCTCTCTTCCAGGATTTTTATGGCTTCAGGCCTCACATTAAGTCCTTAATCCATTTTGGGTTAACTTTTGTGTATGGTGTAAGAAAGTGGTCCAGTTTCATTTTTTTTTTTTTTGCATGTAGATGTCTAGTTTTCCCAACACCATTTCTTGGAGACTGTCTTTTTCCTGTTGCATATTCTTGCCTCCTTTGTCATAGATTAATTGACCATATAGTCATGGGTTTGTTTTTGGGCTTTCTGTTCTGTTCCATTGATCCATCTATTGTTTTGTGCCAGGACCACTGTTTTGATTATTGCAGCTTTGTAGTATAACTTGAAATCTGGAATTGTGATACCTCCAGCTTTGTTTTCCTTTTTCAAGATTGCTTTGGCTACTCAAGGTCTTTTGTGTTTCCATACAAATTTTAGGATTGTTATTTCTAGTTCTGTGAAAACTACTTCTGGTATTTTGACAGGGATTGCATTAAATCTGTAGATTGCTTTGGGTCGTAGGGACATTTTAACAATATTTGTTCTTCCAATCCATGAGTATGGAGTATCTATTTGTGTTGTGTCCAGTTTTTTTCATCAGTGTTTTGTAGTTTTCAGAATATAGTCTTTCACCACCTTGGTTAAATTTATTCCTAGAATTTTATTGTTTTTGGTACAGTTGCAAAGGGGAGTGTTTTCTTATTTTCTCTTTCTGTTGCTTAGTGTATAGAAATGCAAGATTTCTGTACTTTGATTTGGTATTCCTGCGACCTTACTGAATTAATTTATCAGTTCTAATAGTTTTTTGGTGGGGTCTTCAGCGTTTTCTCTAGTATCATGTCACCTGGAAATAGGGAAAGTTTTACTTCTTTCTTACCAATTTGGATACCTTTTTTCCTCTTTCTTGTCCGATTGCTGTGGCTAGGACTTCAGTACCATGATGAATAAAAGTGGTGAGAGTGGACCTCCTTGTCTTGTTCCTGATCTTAGGAGGAAAGCTAACAGATTGTTTTTTTTTTTTTTTAAACCGGAGTATGATGTTAGCTGTGGGCTTTTCATATATGGCCTTTATTATGTTGAGGTGTGTTCTCTCTCTCTAAACCTGCTCTGTTGAGAGTTTTATCATGAATGTTATACTTCGGCAGATTTTTTTTCCCCCTGCATCTGTTGAAATGATCATATGATTTTTCTTCTTTCTTTGTTTTTGAAGTTTATTTTGAGAGAGTGAGTGAGTACCCATGAGCTGGGGAGGGACAGAGAGAGAGAGAGAGGAAGAGAGGATCCTAAGTAGGCCCCACACTGTCAGCACAGAACCTGACACGGAACTTAAACACATGAACCGTGAGATTATGATCTCTGCCAAAAACCAAGAGTTGGATACTTAACTGACTGAGCCACCCAAGTGCCCTCTCCTTTCTCTTATTGATGTGATAGGTCACATGATTGATTTGTGAATATTGAATCACCCTTTCATCTCGGGCATAAATCCCAGTTGATTGTGGTGTTTGTTTTTTTTTTTTTAATGTTATTTTGAGAGAGAGAGAGAGTGAACAGGGGAGGTGCTGAAAGAGAGAGAGAGTGAGAGAGAGAGAGAGAATGAGAATCCCAAGCAGGCTCTGTGTTGACAGCTCAGAGCCCGGAGCCTCCTTTGGAGTCTGTGTCTCCCTCTCTGCCCCTCCTCCCCCTCAAAAAGAAACAAACATTAAAAAAATTTTAAAACCAAAGAATAGGACCCTTAAGTTGCTGGACCACCCAAGGCACCCCTGGATCTGTAAATTATAAACTACCTTTGTTTTTTATCTTCAGGCCTCTGTTTTACCCTTCTTAGATGGCATTTTAGCTGTGTGATGATTTGTAGTTGACTATTATTTTCCTCCTTAGGAAGAGATGCTCCCTTATTTTCTGGCATGTGTGGTTGCATTTGAGAAGTCTGATGTCTAAGTGTTGCTACTTTTTAATCATTCTTTTCTTTTTGGTTGCTCTTACTGTATTTTGTTTGTCTTTATTGTTCTGCAGTTTTATTGTAGCGTATATGTGAGTCCCTGGCAATCTGGAGACTCATGTCAATTTTGGCAAATACGACTTTTTGAATATTACTTTTCCTGGTTCCTCTTCTGATACCTGTATTTCACCATGTTAAAAATTTTGATTGTGTATTCCATACTTCTCTTTCATATTTCTCTTTATCTTTTTGTGCTAAATTCTGTGAGATTATTTCAGATCAAGAATACAGTTCCCTAATTCTTTGTTTTGACCAAACATTCAGCTTTTATTTTTATTTTATTTTATTTTTTTGAGAGAGAGAGAGAATGAATGAGAGCGAGCACACGCCAACATGGGACTCCATCTCACGAATGTGAGATCATGCCCTGAGCTAAAATCAATAGTCAGACGCTTCACTGACTGAGCCACCCAGGGGCCCCCAAACATTCAGCTTTTTAATCACATATTTTTATTTCTAGATTTCCTATTTGATTATTTTTGAAATTTGCCTATTCTTTTCTCATTCTATCTTGTTCGTGTGTTTTTTTAAGTTTTATTATTTTTTTTATTTTTGTAAGTAAACTTTACCCCCAATGTGGGGCTTGAACTAACAGCCCTGAGATCAAGAGTCACATGCTCTACCAACTGAGCCAACCAGGTGCCCCTGTCTTGTGGTTTTTATTTCTAACTTTATTTCTGAATTTTTTTTTTTTTTTTTTTTTAGAGAGAGTGAGTGTGCGTGAGAGGGGGAGGGGCAGAGAGAGAGAGAGAGAGAGAGAGAGAGAGAGAGAAAATCTTAAGGCTCCATGCTTAGTGTGGAGCCCATGTAGGGCTCCATGCCACAACCGTGGGACCATGACCTGAGCCTAGATCAAGAATTGGATGCTCAACCAACTGAGCAACTCAGGTGCCCTTGTACCTTAAAAAATATATATTTTGTTTATTTCTTTATTTTTTAAAGTAAGCTCTGTGTCCAACATGGGGATCGAACTCAACCCTGAGTTCAAGAGTCCCATACCCTACCAGTTGAGCCAGCCAGGCATCCCTGTACATTTTAGACATTATTTTAAAGCTTCTTTATTACTCTATTTTACCTATATTTTGAGGTCTGAAATTTGCCTATTTGTTGTGTCTGCTAAAAACCTTCCTTCCCCTTTGGTGGTTCATTTCTTCATATACTTTAAAATTTTGACTTACATGCTTATGTCATCTGTAGAATCTATTTTTTAAGTGAGTCAGGTTGTGGATGTATCCCTTTAGGGAAGTTCTGAGTTTTTGCTGAATCTAGCAGGTTTCCCTAGTGCCATACCCGTTCTTAGGCTAATTTCTTGGCTTGGGGTTTATGGACCACTTACTTGGATAGAATGATTTTGGAAGCCATACCTGTGATCATGGGGTTTTCATTTTCTCAGAGTTGAAACTTCTTTTTCATGGGCTGGAAATTGGAGTTCCATGTTATGTGTAGTTCTTTGTGGCTTTTTGGTATTTTAATGCAACTAACTCATTTTCAATTTCTTATTTCTTAGATTCTTGCAGGTATTAAAATGCCTGTCCCTAGCTCCAAGACCTGCGTCTGGTAAAGGTAGCCCTGGGAGTTATTTGGACTTGAGTAGCCTCGTTGTTTGTTGCATCAGGGAATTTCCCTTTCTTGCTTTCAAGCTTGCCTGTGTGCGTGGGTTATATTTGCCCAGCTTGTCTATGTATCCGGGCTCGGAGATGAGTGCTTCTGGGTCAGGCCTGTCCCATATTCCCTGCAAGGTCTGGGACACGTTTGCTTACCTGTAGGCATCCTGTAAAACAGGTGTAACTCACTAGAACCTAAATGCTCCTGAATTCTGTCAGAACTCATGTGCTGCTGGTGGCACAGCTGTGATGTTCCTAAGATTGTTTCACCTTGCACATGAAGCATTGTGTCAAGCTGCAAGGATATGTCAGTTGATGTCACTAACGGGTCCCTTGCAGCTTGATGGATCAGAGTGCCTTAACCGCCTTGTGCCGAAGCCTAGTTCTTTCTCATCAATAGTTCTTCCAGGAAAAAGTTGCTGTAGCAGCCACCGTGTTTTTCCGAGGAGTTTAGCTGTATCTGGGGATAGAGAAGAGACCTCATTATTTCCTGTAACGTTCTAATATTCGGCTATCCTGCCTGAGTAGGGAGATACCTAAATCTCTAATTCCAGAACTCATATCCAATAGGATGTTTCCCTTCAAAGATAACACTGTTATCAAAAATCCACCTCTTTCTTCATCTATTGTCTAATTACTGAAATCACAAGTTGGCCTTCCTCTTAGATTTCTTGTTTCTATCCATTCCATCCTTGTCTCACCAGCAACTTAAATGAAAAACCTGACTTATTCCAGACTTTTTTCCCCTACTGCATGCAGTCAGCTGTTAAAAATCATGTTACTACTTTCCATAGAAGTCCTATCCTTTCTCTTTCCGTGACAGTATCAGGGTGACATATTCCAGATTAAAATCTCATTCTCTCTCTTCTTATTCCCCTCTGATCAGTCTGTCTGTCTATCATGTTTACTTAGCTCAGACCAAGATCCCACCTCCTTACCTCCCTCCTCTCTCTTCCTAAACTTTTGGTGGAATTCCACAAAATGTTCTGTTTGTGGCTGTTTGTGTGGTGGGGATATTTTTTCTTTGGAGGTATTAGGACATAACTAGACTAGAAAAAGAACTAGAAAAAGAACAAAAATGTATTACCCATTTTCGTTCTGTTTTAAACAAGTTAGTGGGCTCTTAAGAAATTGTGTGGGTGGTGGTCAGGGGGTGGGGGAAGGGCTGATCCTAGAGACTTGAGTTTCAGTCGTTAACAGAATGACTTTGGATAAATGAATGATACTTGTAAGCCTGTTTCATCATGTACAATATGAGGCTTTGAATTAGCTGGTTATTCTAGTTAGCATTTATTGCACTTTTAATTTACTGGGCTAGCTTTTCATGTACTGTCGTTTTCCAAAACTCTTTATTTGGAAGTAATTCTCAACTCACAGAAAAGTTTCAAGGATAAAATAAGTAGTTTAAAAAAAGAACCCTTATTCCATTTCCTCAGATTCCAGTATTGTTAACACTTAACATTTGTTAGCATGGATGTTGTATTTTTTCAAATGTTTTTTCTGCATCTACTGAGATGAATATAGGTTTTTTTTTCACTTTTAGTCTGAACATTAAACTAACCTTTGGGATGAAACTCATTTGATCATGATCTATTATCCTTTTTATAAAATTTTGTTGGATTTTATTTGCTAACTTTATTAACAATTTTTACATTTATATTCATGATATGTATTATAGTTTTCTTATAAGGTATTTGTCTGATTTTCATGAAGTAAAAGTAATGCTGTTCTTATCTGATGAATTGGGGTCTTAGTCTGGGCTGCTGTAACGAAGTACTATAGACTGGGCAGCTTACAAATGACAGAAATTTTTTTTCTCACAGTTCTGGAAGCAGGAATTTCATGGTTAGAGTGCCAGCATGGTCAGATGAGGGCCCTCTTCTGAGTTGCAGACTTCTTTTTGTTAATTCACTTTAATTGTAAACTTTGTGGGATTTTTTTTTTTTTATAAGAGCACTAATCCACTCTCATGACCTGATCACCTCCCAAAGGCCCCACCTTCTAACACCATTATGTAGAGCATAAGGATTCCAGCATTGGAGGGGGGGGGGTCACACATGCAAACCATAGCAATTGGGAAGTATTTCTTCCTTTTAGATTTTCTGAGTTTTTATAGAATTGCTATTTCTTCCTTGAATGCTTGATAAAATTCACCAGTGGAGCCATCTTAGCCTGTAAACTTTTAATTACAAATTCAGTGCTTTTCTACAGACATAGAGCTGTTTAGGTTATCTGTTTATTTTCGTGTGAGTTTTAGTTTGTCCACTTCATCAAATTGCCAACATTGTAAGGGTGTACATAATACTTGCAGAGTCTGTAATAATGTCTCTGCTCCCTTCCCTGATTTTGGTGATTTGTGTCTTCTGTCTTTGCCTGCTGACTTGACTAGTGGTTCATCTGTTTTAGTGATTATCTCAAAAATCAGCTTTTGGGGGCACCTGGGGTGGCTCAGGTGATTAAGCATACGACTTCAGCTCAGGTCATGATCTCACGGTTTGTGAGTTCAAGCTCCGCACTGACAGTGCAGATCCTGCTTGGGATTCTCTCTGCCTCTCTTTCTCTGTCCTCCTTCTCTGCCCCTTCTCTCTCAAAAAATATATGAGTAAAGTTGAAAAACAGCTTTTGATTTCATTGATGTCTGTTGTTGTTTGTTTTATTGATCTCTGTTTTTTAAATTATTTTCTTTCTTAAGCTTGAATTGAGTTTAATTTGTCTCTTTCTTTCTACTTTCTCATGATGGAAGCTGAAGTATTTGAGACCTTTCCTTTTTTCTAAGATAAGCATTTAATGTGTACAACAAAATTCAATATGTTGTGTTTTTGGGGCACTTGGGTGGCTCAGTTGGTTAAGCGTCCGACTTTGGCTCAGGTCATGATCTCACAGTTTGTGGGTTTGAGCCCTGTGTTGGGCTCTGTGCTGATAGCTCGGAGCCTGGAGCCTGCTTCGGGTTTTGTGTCTCCCTCTCTCTCTCTGCCCCTCTCCAACTCACACTCTGTCTCTCTCTCTCAAAAATAAATAAACATTAAAAAAAATTAAAAAAATATGTTGTGTTTTAATTTTCATTCCATTCAAAATATCTTTATAATTTTCTTTTGATTTCTTCTTTATTGGTTATTTAGAAGTATGATATTTAGTTTCCCTATATTTGGGAGACAGAGAACTTTTCTGTTATTGATTTCTAATGTAATTCCATTGTGGTAAGAGGCTATACCTTGTATGATTTGAATCCTTTTAAATTTTCTGAGGCTTGTTTTATGGCTCAGAATAAGGTCTGTCTTGAAAAATTTTCCATATGTACTTGAATGTGTAGTCTGTTGTCACGTGGTGTGTTCTGTAAATGTTGATTAGTTTATTGGTTGATAGCATTGTTCAAATCTTCTATATTCTTACTGATTTTATATCTATGTATCCTATTAGTTACAGAGAGAATTGAATATCTAATTGTGGATTTATTTCTTCTTTAGAATTACCAGATTTTACTTCATGTATTTTGAAATTCACTTAAAAGGTACATACACATTTAAGATTGTCTTCCTCCTTGTTTGTAATGTTTGTTTATTTTTGAGCGAGTGAGAGAGAGAGAGAGAAAAAGAATGAGCTGGGGAAGGGAGAGAGAGAGATGGAGACACAGAATCCAAAGCAGGCTCCAGGCTCTGAGGTGTCCGCACAGACCCCAACACGGGGCTTGAACCCATGAGCTGTGAGATCATGACCTGAGCCAAAGTAGGATGTTCAACCGTTTGAGCCATCTAGATGCTCCAAGACTGTCTTCCTCCTGATGAACTGACTCCTTTGTCATTTTTAAAAAAAATGTTTATTCATTTTGAGAGAGAGAACGAGAGCAAGCCAGGGTAGGAGCAGAGAGAGGGAGAGAAAATCCCAAGCAGTCTCAGTGCTGTTAGCGCAGAGCCCGACGTGGGGCTCGAGCTCACAAACTGTGAGATAATAACCTGAGCTGAAATCAAGAGAGTGCTTAACCGGCTGAACCACCCAGGCGCCCCTCCTTTGTCATTTCGAAATGACTTTTTTTTTTTTTTTTTTAGCCCTGGTAATATTCTTTGATCTGAAATCTACCTTCTTTTATAGTAACACAACCACTCCTGCTTTCATTTAATGTTTGCATGGTATGTATATCTCCATCCTTTTATATTTCCAGTGGGGTGGGTTTGTCAGTTTGAAGGCATCATATAGGCAGATCTCACTTTTATCCAATTTGATAATCTGCCTTTTCTTTGGGGTGTATAGACCATTTACATGTAAAGTGATTACTGATGTTGTAGAGTTTAAATCTACCATCTTGTTAGTTGTTTTCTCTTTGTCCATCTCTTCTTTGTTCTTTTTCTTCTTCTTTTTAATGTTTATTATTTCTTTTGAGAGAGACAGTGCGTGGGGGAGAGGTAGAGAGAGAGAATCCAAGCAGGCTCCACACTGTCAGCGCAGAGCTCCATGTGGGGCCCAAACTCCGAACTGTGAGATGATCTCAGGTCATGAGACCTGAGCTGAAATCAAGAGTCAGACACCTAACCTATTGAGCCACCCAGGTGCCCCATGTTCTTTTTTTCTGCCTTTTGTTGGATTAAGTGGATTAAGGATTTTTAAAAAATATTTCCGATTCCCTTTTCGTCTCTTAGTTCTGCCTCTCTTTATTTTGTTGTTTTAGTGGTTGCTTTAGTTTATTGTGTAGTTAATTGATCACAGTATATCATCAGGTGGCACCATAGCGCTTTACCTGTATTCTGAGAACCTTACCAGCCGTACACTTCCACTTTCCCTCTCTGTGCTGCTGTGGTTCTATACGTCACTTCTGTGTGTTTTAAACCCCACAGTACATTGTTACTATTTTTCATTTAAATTGTCCATTGTCTTAAACAAACAAACAAACAAACAACACAGCGCACTGTCCTTTCAAGATATTTAAGAAATAAGAAAGAAGTCTTATTTGCACCTATATATTTCTGGGGCTCTTCATTGCCTGTGTATAGATAGATCCACATTCCCATCTGGCATCATTGTCATTCTGGTGGAAGGACTTCCTCAGTGTTTCTTGTCATGCTTGTGAACTGCTGATAGTCTCGTATGTTAAAGCATTTATGTATCTGAAAAAGGATTTCCTCTTTTTAAAGAGGTATTTCCTTGATACAGAATTCTAGGTTGACAGTTTTTTCTTTCTGTACTATAAAGAGTTTGCTCCACTGTGTCTAGCTTGCATTATTTCTGATGAGATATATGCTGTTATTTTTAATCTGTGTTCTTGGATCACATTTGGTAAATATTCAGCCATTAGTTTTTCAAATATTTTTCTCCTGCACCTTCCCTTTCCCTTTGGGACATCATGACATGGGTATCTGACCACGTGAGGTTGCAGCTTACGGATGTAAGTGCTTACGGATGTCAGTAACTTTTTACTCTCTGTGTTTTGGGTGGTTTCTGCTAGTATATCTTCATTCTCATTCATCTTTTCTTCTGCAGGGTTCAATTTGCTGTTAATCCAGACATTGCATTTTTTATCTTTAGAAGTTCTGTTGGGGTGTTTTTTATATTTCACACTTCTCTGCTTAATGTGTTCAGTGTTCAGCCCATGAAATACAGTTACAATAACTTTTTTATCTTCTCCGCTAGTTCTGTCATCTTTGTCAGTTTTGGGTCTGTTTCTCTCATTTTTCTTGTCATTATAGGTCAAATTTTTCTGGTCCTTTGCCTTCCTAATAGTTTTTTATTGAGAGACACTGAGTTTTACTTTGGGTTCTGTATATTTTTATACTTAGGTTTTGAGCTTTGTTCTGGAATGCAGATAAAGTTACTTGGAAATGTATCCTTTTGAGTCTTGCTTTTCAGCCTATTAAGTGGGGTGTATTCCTGTGTTTATTTTTACAGAGCTATACAGATATATATGTTTTCTTAGTTCCTTTTCTTTCCTCTACAAAAATAGCTTGTATATGTTCTTTTCATTTGTTCTTACTTACATCACAGTCTTTTTCCTTACAGTTCAGACATTCTTACTCGGGCGGCAGTTACTTCTGGCCTAACTACTGCATTAGCCTCTTAATATCTGTCTGGTTTTAGGATTCCGTCCATCTGTCATGCAGTGTTCAGATGGTTGTCAGGATGATGCTGAGGCACCCTCTGATCTTGTCACTGCAGCGCTTTCTGTCGCCGACGCCAGTGCAGTTCAGGCTTTACCAAATTTTCCCCTAATGGCAATAAAAACATTTTGAGTCTACATCCTAAGTGTACATGTACTTGTTTACATATTATAACTGGATATAAGTGAGCATACATTCTTTCATAACATGCCCATTGTGGAATACAGTCTAAACCAGAAATTTAAAAGTATTTAAAAATTATAGTATATTGGGGCCTGAGTCTGGGTGGCTAAGTCGGTTAAGCATCCAGCTCTTGATTTCAGTTCAGGTCATGACCTCACAGTTGGTGGAGTCAAGCCCTGCACTGGGCTCTGCGCTGACAGTGCGGAGCCTGCTTGGGATCCTCTCTCTCCTGCTCTTTCTGCCTCTCCCCTGCTTGGGCTTTGTCTCTCTCTCTCTCTCTGTCTCTCTTTCTCTCAAAATAAATAAGTATGAAAAAATTTTTTTTCATTCTAATATATTTTAAAAACAGTTAACATGAAAGTGAATTTATTAATGGTAGAGGATATATTTCATCTTTTGAATACTTCAGGCTAACTTCTTTTCAGGTATGATATGCTCATTGTTGATTTTACCTTGTAACATACCTGATGAAGAGTTTATATATTTGGTGTAAAAACGTCAGCCCTATTGTTTTCTTGGTGTCCTGTACTCATATTATTATTATTATTATTATTATTATTGGTACTCACGTTATTAGTGTAAAATCTATCTAATGAGGTATATGAAACATGTTGAGAATAAATGTGTGAATTTCAGAATACTGGATATGACATAAGACCGACAGGAATTGAGAAAGGGCAGCGGTGTCAATCCATTATACTAAATGAGTGAAGCTTAATTTGTTTTATTTTTATGTTAAAAATATGTGTGTACATTTCCTTTTGGCATTACTGGCCCCATTGGTAGAGACATTTCTGCCTGATCATTGAGCCCCTCTTGATTATTCCATATGGCTAAGTATTTTGTGTGTGTTGTATCCGTTAGCTTTTTACTACGTAACAGACCATCCCAAAATTTGGTGCCTTAAAAACAATTGTATACTTAATTTACAATTCCTTGTGAGAATTGATTGAATGGGCTATATTTTTGGTCTGGCCTGGGTTAGATAATCTGAGATTATCTGGGCTGGGCTCTCCTGCATGTGGTCAGCTGGAGAGATGGCTGGAGGCTGCATGCTTTAGAATTCTAAGATGATCGCTGATAACCTATATCTGTTATCGCTTTTTCTGTCACAGGGGTGAGAACTGCAGTTTGCTTCTCACAATAGGATATGGCAAAGGTGAGGGGCACCTGCGTGGGTCAGTTGTTTAAGTGTGTCCTCACCAACTCTTGATTTTGGCTCAGGTCATGATCTCCTGGTTCTAGAGATATGGCAAAGGCGAAGAGATTTTACAGGTGTAATTAAAGTTCCTATAGTCGGATGACTTTAACTCAAAGGGGGATTATCTTGAGTAGACCTGACCTAATCAGGCAAGCCCTTTAAAAGAGGACCTGAAGGTTAGAGATGGAAGAATTGAGCAATTCTTGCTGACTTGGAAGAAGCTAGCTGCCATGTTGTGAGAGGGCCACATCACAAGGACTGTGGGGACCCTTAGGAGCTGAGTGCGGGCCCCTGCTGATTGCCTGGAAGGTACTGACCTTAGTCTTACAACCACAAGAAATTGTTTTCTACCAATAACAATGTGAGCTTAAAAAAGGACCCTGAGCTCTAGAAAAGAAAGCAGTTCAGTTGACACTTTGATTTGAAACTTGTGAGCCCCTGAGCAGAAGACCCATAAACCGTGCTTAGACTCCTCACCCCTGGAAACTTGAGATAATAATACATGTGTGTTGTTTTAAACACTAACTCCATGGTAACTTGTTACACGACAACATAAAATTAATCTGCTAGATGGTGACTGGGAGAGCCTTATTACAATTTTATCCTTTCCAGAATGGAATAGAATCATATATTTCCTTTAGAGGTTGGTGTTTTTCACTTATCATAGGACTTGGGATCTATCCAAGTTGTGTTTATCAGCACTGTTTCTTTTATTGTTGAACTGGTGTTCCATTTTATCAGCATACCAGGTTGTTTATCCATTCTTCCATTGAGGAACATTTAGTTGTTGCTAGTTTGGGGCTATTACAAATAAAGTCACTGTGAAAATTTGCATACAAGTTGTATGAAAATAAATAGCTATGAGTGGGATTGCTGGGTATACAGGATATGTGTATGTTTAACTCTGTCAAAAACTGCCACACTTTTTTTCCAAAGTGGGAGTACCATTTTTCATTCCCACCAGCAGTGTTATGAGTTGTTGTACTTTCTCAACAGCACTTAGTATTACCAGTGTTTTTCCTTTTCTCCATTCTAATAGATGCACAGTAGTTTCATAAGACTTAATTTGTGTTTTCCTAATGGCTAATGGTGTTCAGTGTCTTTTCATGTACTTACATTCCATTTCAGTATCTTTTGGTGTAATTTATGTTTAAATCTTTTATCCATTTTCTAATTGGGTTGTTTTCTTAAAAATTTTATTTTTAATGTTTATTCATTATGGTGGGGGGGCAGAGGCAGAGAGAGAGAAGAGACACCAAATCCGAAGCAGGCTCCAGGCTCTGAGCTGTCAGCATAGAGACTGACGTGGGACTCGAACCCACAAGCTGTGAGATTGTGACCTGAGCCGAGGTCGGATGCTTAACTGACTGAGCCACCCAGGTGCCCCTAATTGGGTTGTTTTCTTATTATTGAATGTATAGAGTTGTTGAGATACAAATTGTTGGATATGTGACTTGCAGATATTTTTTCAAGCCTGTGGCTTATCTTTTTATTTTTTTAAGAGTGTCTTTTACAGAGCCAAAGTTTTTTATCTTGATGAAGTCTAATTTATTGATTTAAAATTTTTATTTTATATATATTTTTGTGTTTGTGTGTATCATGTCTAAGAACTCTTTGTCTAACTCTAGATGATAAAAATTTCTCTTACATTCTAAAAGTTTTTTTTTTTTTAAAGATTTTATTTTTAAGTAATCTCTGTAACCAACATGGAGCTCAAACTCACAGCCCAGAGATCAAGAGTCCCATGGTCCACTAACTGAGCCAGTCAGATGCCCCTAAAAGTTTTGTGTTACAAATAGGTTTGTTACTCCTTTTTGAGTTAATTTTTGAATTGAGTATAAAACTACATCAAGGTTCATTTTTTTTACATAGGAATGGCCGGTTTTTAAATTACCATTTAATTGTGAAGACTATCCTTTCTCTGTTAAATTGCTTTTACAGTTCTTCAAAAATCTGTTGGCCATATTTTGTAAAAGGTTCTGCTTTTGAACTCTCTTCCATTTATCTATATGTCTGTTCTTCTGTCAGTACCATACTGTTTTGATTAGTGTTATATAGCCATGTGACAGGATGTAAAATTAGGTGGTATGATTCCTTTAACTTCATTATTTTTCAGAATTGTTTTAGCTATTCTAATTGCTTTGCCACTCCATGTATAATCATCTTAACTAGATCCACAACTAATTTTTTGCTAAGATTTTAATAGTAAATAATACATTAAACCAGTAGATCAGTTTGGGGAGAATTGCCACCTTGACTGTATTGAGTCTTCCAATCTATGGATATGGTATGTTTTTTTATTTACTTAGATCATCTTTGATATTTTAATCAGCATTTAGTAGTGTGTGTGTTTTTTTTAGGAGAAAAAGTGTGTGTGAGCGTTTATGTGCAAGGGGGCGAGGGGCAGAGGGAGAGAGAATCTTAAGCAGACCACACCCAGCGCAGAGCCTGATGTCGGGCTCCATCTCACAACCATGAAGTCATGACCTGAGCTGAAATCAGGAGTTGGATGCTTATCTAGTTGACTGAGCCATCCAGGCACCCCCAGCATTTTGTAGTTTTTAGCATACAGATTCTGTCTGTATGTGTTAGATTTGTACCTCAGTATTTAATCTTTTTGGGAAGCTGGAGATGGTATGGTGCTTTTAATTTTGATTTCTGATTATGGATTGCTAACATATAGATACAGTATTGACACAAATACAGTATTGATTTTTGTGTGTTGACCTCTATCCTGTTGAAATTTGATAAACTTAGTTACTAGTTCTAGGAAATTTTCCTCTAAATTCCTTGGGATTTATGTCATGTCATGTTATGTTTACATAACATTTATGTCATGTCATCTGTGAATAGGGCCAGTTTTACATATTCCTTCTGATCTGTATGCCTTTCATTTTCTTCTCTTGACTGATTTCACTGGCTAGGATATCAGGGTCTGTGTTGAACAGCAGTGTTGTGAATGGATATCCTTGCCTTCTTCCCAGTCTTTGCGGGAAAGCATTCAGTTTTTCACCATTAGTATGATGTTAGCTGTAGATATTTTGTGGATATTTTGCTGTTTATCAAGTTGAGGATGTTCCCTTCTGATCATAGTTTGTTGAAAGTTGTTATCATTAATATGTCAAGTTTTCTCAACACTTTTTCTGCGTTAATAGGATCATGTGTTTTTCTTCATGTCTCATTGTTTTAATTTACATTTTTCTGATAAATGATGAATACATTTTAATGTGTTTTTTGGCTTTTTTAATAATCTTCCTATTTGGATGTCTAAGGATTTTGCCCATTTAAAAAGAATTTCTTTTTATTTTGTAACATTGATAAGCTTTCAGAAAAGTTTTTAAGTACAGAACAAAGAACTCCTTTTCTTCCTGAACTGCTTTAGAGCCTCATTATATCTTAATTCCTTACTGTTAATACTTAAGTGTGTATTTGTTACAGTTAAGGATATCTGTTACCCTGGAAGAATTAATATTGTTTAAAATGTCCATATTACTCAAAGCAGTCTACAGGTTCAGTACAATCACTATCAAACTACCAATAGTATTTTTCATAAAACTAAAATAAATGATACTAAAATTTGTATGGAACCACAAAAGATCCCGAGTGGCCAAAGGAATCTTGAGAAATAAAAGCAAAGCTGAAGGTATTGCAATTCTAGATTTCAAGGTCTATACTGTGGAGCTGTAGTCATCAAAACAGTATGGTCCTGGCAAGAAACAGATACATAGATCATTGGAACAGAATAGCCTAGAAATAAACCCATGATTATATGGTCAATTAATCTATGACAAAGGCAAGAATATACAATAGGAAAAAGATAGTCTCTTCAGTAAATAGTGCTGGCAAAACTAGACAGCAACATGTAAAAGAGTGAAACTGGGCCACTTTTTAACACTATACTAAAAAATAAACTCAAAATGTATTAAAGACCCAAGTTGTGAGACCCGAAACCATAAAAGTCCTAAAAATGTCTCCTATGGCAAAGGAAACAAAAGCAAAACTAAACTATTGGTATTACATCAAAATAAAAAGGGGTTTTCCACAGGAACAAAACAAAAGCAGACTATCGAATGGGAAAAAATTATATATGATAAGGGGTTAATATCCAAAATATACGAAGAATAGCTCAACACCAAACAAACAAAAAAAAAAACCAAAACAATCTGGTTAAAAAAAATGGACAGAAAACCTGAAAAGACATTTTTCCCAAGGAGACCTACAGATGGCAAACAGATACATGAAAAGATTCTTAACATCACTCATCATCAGGGAAATGCAAATCAAAACCACAGCGATATACCACTTTACAGCTGTCAGAATGGCTAAAGTAAAAAAGACAAGAAATAAGTGTTGGTGAGGATGTAGAGAAAAAGGAATCCTCCTACACTGTTGATGGGAATGTCAACTGGTACAGCCACTGTGGAAAACAGTATGGAGGTTCCTTAAAAAATTAGAAATACCATATGATTAAACTAATTCTACTCTTGGGTATTAACCCAAAGAAAACAAAAACACTAATTTGAAAAAAAAATGCGCCCTTATGTTCATATGTTCATTGCAGCATTATTTACAGTAGCTAAGATATGGAAGCAAACTAAGTGTCCCATCAATAGACAAGTGGATAAGGAAGACATACACGTATATATACAATAGAATATTATGCAGCTATAAAAAAGGATGAGATTATGCCATTTGAGACATCATGGATGGACCTAGAGGGTATTAAGCTAAGTAAGTCAGAGTGAGAAAGAAATATCATATAATTTCATCTCTTGTGAGAAGACACCCAAAAAACAAATGAATAAACAAAAGCAAAATTGAACCTGTAAAAACAGAGAACAAACTGATGCTTGCCAGAGGGCAGTAGAGTGGGGAGCAAAACGGGTGGAGGGGAGTGGGAGATCTAGGCTTCCAGTTAATGGAATGAATCAGTCATAGGAGTAAAAAGCACAGCATAAGGAACATAGTGGTATTGTATTAGTGATGCATGGTGACAGATGGTGGGCACACTTGTGAATATAGCGTCATGTATAAACTTGGGGACTCGCTCTTTCATACATATGAAACTAATGTAGCACTGTCAACTGGGTTCCGAAAAGAAAAAAGGGATGTCTGTCTGCTACATGTCCCAAATGCATCCATCAAATTCAGAAAATTACATTTAAGTTTTTATCATCTAATCATTAGATTCCATTAAAGTTTTGCTAATTGTCCCTGTAATGTCCTTCATGTCTAAAGGTTCTAGTTCAGAATTATGTGCTACCTGAGGTTCTCATAAGTCATTGTTCTCCTTCAGTGTGGAGCAGTTTTTCATCTTTCTTTGACTTTCATGACCTTGACTCCTTTGAAGTTTACAGGCCAGTTATTTCACAGAATGTTGTTCAGTTTGGGTTTTCTTAATTTTCTCATGATTAGATTCAGGTACATGTCTTCATCAGGTGTATCAGAGAAGTGATGCATCAGAGAAGTGATGCTGTGTTCGTAGTGCATCCTATCAGATGGCTCATTATTTCAATTTGTCCTGTTACTAATGTCCACTTTTGGTTAAAGTAGCATTTGTTAGGCTTAATCACTGTAAAACTTCTCTTTTTCCCCTGAGGAGAAGCTTTGAAACTCTATTATCCCATTCTCCTTCCAAATTTCAGTTTATTTATTTATATCTGTACGAAGTGATTTTCTGTGTTATTCAGTGAGGTTTAATCTGTTATTAACTACTTAGGTGTCCAAATTGTTCCTAATTTAGCTGGTGGGGATTTTTACAATCTGGCTTCTGTGTCCCTTGGACAAATTCCCATCAGTCTTGGGGTGCTATTGCCAAAAAGATGATGTAGGTTCATCACTGTGTACGTTCCCTACCCTAGCCCTTACTATTAACCATTTCTCCATGGAGCCCTGGTTCTTTTAGTGTATAATGGTTTTGAGAAACCAAGACTGAGGTTCTAGTGTGCCTCCTGCTCTTGGGGTATTGCTGATACCAGTTCCTCTCAGTAGGAAGAGGCTAAGCAGATTTTGGGCATATTTACATGCATATACATATATGCACTCACATCTATATTTATGTCTAGCTTTATTTGAACATGTTAAAAACCATGAATTTGCACCAATACTACAAATTCTAATGCAAGTCCAGAGGATTCATTCTAATTTTTCTCTTTCCATATTTATATCTATCTTCACCAACAGTAAGAAATCTAGCTCCTCTTTTCCCTGTTATTTAATATATTGTGCTTGTTTAACCCTCCACCCTCTTAAATAATTAATCTCCTCTCCCCTCACTTTGCCTTTCCCTGATGAAGATGTCCTCTGTACCCCTCATGGACTCCCAGCACCCTCTGTTGCATTGGTCCCCCGGGGGTGATTGCCTCACCTGCTTTAGGCTCTGATTGCCCACACCAGTGCCCTCTCATATAAATGCCCTCCTCACCCAGCTTGGCTCTGATACCTTTCGCCTTGTCATACCTTCTTTGGGCATTTCACCCTTCTTGAGCTTTGACTCTGACACCATGCCATCCTTGTGGATGGAGACCTTCTGTGCCCCTCTCAGGTATGATGCCCTACCTACTCTTGGACTCCAGGGGTCTTACCGCCCCCCCCCCCAAGGAAAGTCTTTCCTCCCCCTAAGGAAAGACTAGTTTGGGGAAGAAAGTGGCAGCTTTTCCCTTAAAAAAAGTTTGTCTTTCTATTTTTCATTTGTAGAGTTAAAAAATACACTTTGGATGGAAGTCCTTTGTCAGATACATGTATTGCAAATATTTTTTTATAGTCTTTTGGCTGCCTTTTTGTCTTTATTAAAGTGTCTGTGATAAATTTTCAATTTTCAGAAGATCTATTTTATCACATTAAGAAATATGTAGTTAATGTTTTTAGAAATCTATCCAATAACACAGACATTAGAAACTATATTTTTGACTCCTGTATTTAGTTCTGTGATCTAAATTAATTTCATTTTTAAAAGTTGTTTTATTTAGGGGCACCTGGGTGGCTCAGTCAGTTAGGCATCTGACTCTTGATTTTGGCCCAGGTCATGAACTCATGGTTAGGGAGTTTGAACCTTGCATCCCGCTCAGCGTTGATAGCATGGAGCCTGCTTGGGATTCTCTCTCTCTGCCCCTCCTCTGCTTGTACACGGGCTCGCTCTCGCTCTCTCAAAAATAAGAAAAAAACCCTTAAAGCTTGCTTATTTATTTTGAGAGAGAGAAAGCTTGAGTTGGGGAGGTGGCAGAGAGGGAATCCCAAGGAGGCTCCACGCTCAGCATGGAGTCCTGTGCGGGCAGGGCTCAATCTCATGACCTTGAGATCATGACCTGAACCAATATCAAGAGCCAGGCACCCCATTCCAAATTTTTTAGTGTAATTTGAAGTGGTGGTTCAGGTTTGTGTTTTTGTTTATTTAGTTATTTCAGCCTTATTTATTGTAATGGCTTCCTTTCCCCCATTGAATAGCCTTGGTGCCTTTGTCAAAAATCAGTTACCATATATATGTAGATATGTTTTGGTTTCTATTCTGTTCCAGTCATCTATTATCTTTATGCCAGTGTCATACTCTGGTGATTTTAATAAGTCAAGAAATCAGGTAATGTTAGTAGTATTAGTCTTCTGACTTTTTCTTTTGCAAGATTGTTTTGACTGTTTCTGGTCCTTTAAATTTTCATATAAATTTTAAAATCTACTTGGTGGTTTTTACCAAAACAATGCCTGTTGGGTTTTGATTGGGGTTGTGTTGAGTTTGTAGATCAGTTTGTGGAACATTAACATTTTAGTGTTGATTTTTTTTTTCCAGTCCACGAACTATTCATTGATTTAGGTAGTCTTTGATTTTTTTTTATTGTCTTAAGCAGTGTTTTATAGTTTCCATTGGGGTCTTGTCTGAATTTTGAATTTTTTAAAGTGTTTTTTAATTTTGGTGCTATTGCAAGTGGAGGTGATTTTTAAATTTTTTCCTTAATGTATTCAGCTGATTCTTTAAAAAACTTAATTTTATATACTTTATCACATTATCATATTTTCTTTGTCATTCTCTACATATTTTTTTTCTGTATCAGAGTAAGTTGCAGACATAACATTCCGTACTAACCAAGGAAATTCTTTCATAACCACATTGCAATGATCAGAGTTAGAGAATTAATGTTGATACAGTATTGCTTGCTGGCTCATCTGCATACTTTATTCAAATTTTGCCTATTGTTTTATTAATGCTAATTATGAATTCTGGTCGAGAATACATCTAATCCTGGATCAGATGGTGCATTTGTTTGTCAAGTCTCTTTCATTTTCTTCAATCTGGAAAAGTTCCCATAAATTTTGTCTTTTGTGACCTTAGTATTTTTTCAGAGTACAGGTCATTCACTTTCTAGAAAGCTCCCCAAGTCTGGGTTTGTCTAATGTTTTTTCATTATTAGATTCAAGTAATAAGCTTTTGACAGGATATTTCAGAAATGATGTCATTCTCGGCGTGTTGTATTAGGAGACAAATGATTTTTTAAAAAAATTTTTTTATATAGTTTATTTTTGAGACAGAGAGAGACAGAGCACGAGTGGGGGAGGGGCAGAGAGAGAGGGAGACACAGAATCTGAAGCAGGCTCCAGGCTCTGAGCTGTCAGCACAGAGCCCTATGTGGGGCTTGCACCCACGGACTGTGAGATCATGACCTGAGCCGAAGTCAGACGCTTAACCGACTGAGCTACCCAGGCACCCCAGGAAACAAATGATTTCTATTTGTCTGGTTTCTCATAATGATAACTTCAGTCACTTGGTAGAGGTGGTGTCTGCCATTTTCTCCACTGTAAATAATAAGTATCTTGTGAGGAGATACCTTGAGTATATAGTCTTATCAAACTTTCATGCACTAGTTTTAGCATCCCCTGATGAAGGAGTCTTACCTGAAACAGTTACGATTCTGATGGTTGTCAAATGGTGATTTTAAAGCAATGTTCATTTATTTATTTTGAGAGAGAGAGTGCATGTGTGCATTTGCATGCAAGCTCGGGAGGAGCAGAGAGAGAGGGAGAGAGAGAATCTCAGGCAGGCTCTTTGCTGTCAGTGCAGAGCCTGATGCGGGACTCGATCCTACGAACCCTGTGACGTGAACTGAAACCAAGAGTCGGACACTTACCCGACTGAGCCATCCAGGCACCCCTCAAGTGGTGATTTTTAAAATTCATTTGACATTTATTAATTGGCATTTTACAGTAAGAAAGAGCCTCTTTTCTCCCTCATTTGTTCATTATGAAATTATGGATTCTTATTTTATTAATGAGTTATCTGTTACTGTCATTAACTTTATTTAAAAATTTTTTAATGTTTATTTTAGTTTTAAGAGAGACAGAGTGTGAGCAGGGGATGGTCAGAGAGAGAGGGAGACACAGAATCTGAAGCAGGCTCCAGGCTCTGAGCTGTCAGCACAGAGCCCGACGCGGGGCTCGAACTCAAGAACCGCGAGAGATCACGACCTGAGCCAAAGTCGGACGCTTAACCCACGGAGCCACCCAGGAGCCCCTACTGTCATTACCTTTAATGCAGAAATTGTACAGAATTGGCCAGCAGGACTCCTTTCAGTGTGGGTTTTGTGTCCTTCTTCTGTCCTCTCATCCTGCTCATTCCGAACACTTTTTACTTCTTTGCTTTCTGGCCCAGCCACGTGTGTGGGCTTAGCTTGTATTTTCCAGCCCCAGCTCTCAAATCAGCCATTTTCCCAGGGAGCTCAGGATCCTCAGGAGCTAGTCATGTACAGGTGTACACGTACACATCTATCTCTTTCTGTGTTTGTCCGTCTTTACGAATGTTGATTCATACTGGTACCTTTGATTCCAGTCTCTTACTGCAGGGTTCATTCTAGCTTTTTACCCTGTTGCGTATTTGTAACCAGCTGCTGCAACAGTGAGAATCCTGGCTTTATTATCTCCTCATTTGCTTAAGTCAGATACATTTAATGGTTTCAGAATTGCCATCCCATCCACTGTGAGAAGCAAATCTATTAAAAGGAGAGCTCACCGTTTATCATTTATTTAGTTCTTTAGCCCAAGTGTACATAGTTAAAATAGTGTGTTCAAAAGTTACTTGGGTTAGATTCACCCCTGCCCTCCTTCAGTGTGGTTCTGTTAGTCATTTGGAATACTTTAAAGTTTTTTGCTAATATGTGTCACAATAATTTCTCTTTTCAAGGCTGTGGGAAAACAGGCACTCAGACGTTGCTGTTATGAACACAACTCCATGAAATTTCGAGGGGAATTTGGCACGGTTAACAAAATTACATTTGCATTTAACCTTTGACTCAGCGTTTCTACTTCAGGAATTTACCCTGAAGAGGCACCTTTAATAATACAAAAGTACAGAGTCATGAGGTTATTCAGGATAGTAGTATTTCTATTTGTGAAATATTAAAAGCCACCTAAATGCCAGTACATGGGGGAATGTTTGCACAAATTTTGGTACATCTGTATCATGAAGTTTAATGGATCTGAGAAGAGAATGAAGATTATGAAGTGACTGAGTGATTTCCAGGATATATGGTTAAGTGAAAAAAAGCAAAGTACAAAAAATACTGTCTGTGGCATGCAGTATGTTTGTCTAATGATAAAGGGGAAATAAAATAGATGTGTATATTATCATTTGTTCAGAAAAGAAACACAAGAGGAATAAATCAGAAACTAATGAGATTGATTACCTACTGGGGTGGGTAGGAATAGAGTGTAAAGTTGGGGGTGGGGTGGGAAGAGAAGGGATGAGGATAGTGTTAATTCTCTGAGTATAACCTTTTGTATAGTGTTGGCTTTTATAACCGTGCTGTGTTTCACATACTTACAAGTAAGTAATAAAGATGAGGAATAAAATCCAAAATGGATTACAAATAGAAAAGATGAGGTTAATGCTTTTAACAGCTATAAAATTCTTCTTGATATGGTCAAACACATCAGTTTCAGTCTTCCTTCTTTTTTTGTTTTTTAAGTTTGTTTTGAGAGAGAGAGAAAAAGAGAGGGGGGAGCAGAGAGGGAGAAAGAGAATCCCAAGCAGACTCTGCACTGTCAACGCAGGTCCCAACTTAGGGCTCAATTCCAAAGTTGTGAGATCATGACCTGAGCTAAAATCAAGAGTTGGATGCTTAATCGACTGCCACCCAGGCGCCCCTTCAGTCTTCTTCTGAAAGTTAGTCCTGGAGCTGTTCTTTCTCCTATTCCTGGTGTGTTTGTAGGGGCGCCAACTGCCCTGAGAAATTTCCTGGGGCACAGGACTTTTCGTACTGAAACTGGAGAAGTCCCAGGCAAATTGGGTAAGTTGGTTACCCTGTTTGACATATACATTGCTGTTTACCTGGGCTTTCCCTTCATCATCACCTTGGAAATTCTTTTCACCTATATTCTGTGGTATATTCTCTTTCCTAGATCTTGTGCATGTGTCATTTTTGTTATGATTTGGTTTGGTTTGTTATTGTTATTCATTTATTTGTGTAATATAGATTCTGCAGTTACTTCCTGAGAATAGGTGCATAGGAGGTAAAGTATTTGAAATCTTACATGTCTTTATTCTGTATTCCATACTGGATTAATGTTTTGACCTAAGAATTTTAGAGGAGGGGTACCTGGCTGGCTCAGTCAGAAGGGCATGTGACTCTTGATCTTGGGGACATGGGTTTGAGCCCCATGTTGGGTACAGAGGTGAAGATTACTTAAATAAATAAAACTTGAAAAGACTTTTAGAAAATATTACCTTCTCCAAAATGGCTCTTGAGAAGCATGATGCCATTCTGATTCCTTTGTATGTGATGTGTTCTCTCTGAATGGAAGATTTTAGGATCTTTTTTTTCAATTCTCTTTCTGAAATTTCATGGTGCAGTACTGTGGAATGGGTCTTTTTTCATTCATTGTATAGGGCATTTTTCCTAATTAAACCTGGAAACTCAGGTCTTTTCATTTTGGGAACACTTCTCATATTTCTGTCTTTTCTCTTTTCTCTTGGAACTTCTGTTTGATGTGGGACTTTCTTGATGATTTTGTTTTTCTTCTGAGTCAGTTCTTCGGGAAATAACCTGTTTGTTTTGTATCATTTTATATTTCTAGCAGATTGGTTACATTCTCTGATGTTACTTTATTTTTTTAAAAAATAGCATTCTGTACTTTTTGGGCTCTTCAAGAACATTTGCTGTGAAATCTTCATTATCTCTGCTTCCTTTCAAGTCCTTTTGTTTTCGGTTGCTATGTTTCATCTGACAGTTGTGCTCAACTATCTGGTGGCCCTTGATAGGTCATGCATGGTGAGAGGACTGGCAGTTCTGTGCTTGTGGACACTATTTATTGGCTGGGATGGAGAGTGAGGACCCAGATGCTTTTTTGGAATCCCCAGTTATCTACCAGAAGGTGTTTTCTCTTAGGCTGGTCACTTTTTCCAGGAAGAGAAATCCTCTCCTCTCTTACCAGCTGGCTGAGAGCAGGCAGGGCTGGGGCTGCAGGTCTACCATAACCAGGGAGCCAAGTGGGGAAGGGAGCTGATGGGACCACTGTTTTGTATGTGGTCTTTGGCTTACTGCTCCCATTTAGAGTGTGACACTTCACTTCCTTCCCTACTCCTGAGCTGGGGTCTTCTATTCTGGACCCTCCATGGTTGAATTCAACCAGAATATAAATCTCCTATTTTCTTCTGAAGCTGGAGATGCGTATTGCCTGACTGGGGACAGAGAGGCTACCTGAGCTGTCTAACTTCTGGTTTAGACTTCCAGCTAGTTCTCAAGTTTTCATTCCTATGCCTTGCCTCTGTGTGGAGTGGTTCCTGGTACTTTTAATCACTGCCCTCTTGGGGGTTTTGCAGTACTAATTGGTGGCTTTTTGCCTTTTCCCTCTGTAGCCTCAGACTTCAGCTTTCTTTTCCCTGCTGAGTCAGTTACTTCCTGTCTTCCTGCTCTCTGTCTTCCAGAGTTCTGTTGACATCTCTCTGCTGCCTTTTCCTCCTTCTTTCCCTTTGTCTATTTATACCTTTATTATTCCCTTATAGTCATTTTAGTGGGGCTTCAGGAGGATACAGAGAATTGTGTTCGTTCTTGTCGTGTTTAAATGAAAGCTCAGGCCTTTGTGCAGAGAAAATGGGAAATGACCTTGACTTCCATGCCTCCATGCCAGAATGGAGCCCTATCCCTCCACCTGCCACCCAGGACCTCTGACCCTTGTTCCTTCCCAGTAGCAATCTCTGTTACTAATGTGTGTCCTTCCTATTCATGTGGATCCATTAAAACTGCGGTCTCTCTGTTTATATAGGTGTATCTTTATTTCTTTTAACTTCTGTTTAATAGTGTATTGTACCAATATACCTAACGTTACTTATCCAGTCCCCTATTATAGATGTTTATGTTTTTTACTATTACAAATACCACTACAGTAATAACCTTTTTGCTTTTGTAGTCTCCCATGTGCAAATGCGTGAGAAGTTTTCTAGAGGACTACTTACCTTGACATTTTAATGGGTAAAATGGAGGTGATTTGGAGGCTTTCTCTGAGGCTTTGAGGAAAATATTTTATTTAATTTTCTTTACATTTTAATTTATAACTATGATAAGTAGAATTATAAAACTTCCACATCTTTTCAAAAACTGTACTGAGAAACATGCTTTCTTTACAGTCTATGATCTCTTATTAACAATTCTGAAATCTAAAATATTTTGAGAACTGGAAAATTTTTTTCCAGACACATTTGGCATAAACTTGATCAGTCTTAAACTCCTGTGGTAGCCAAACTCTGATCCAGACTGACAAAGCTATTTATTTTAGTTGGTATGAGCATACATGTTATTTCAAAAAATATTAATGTGTGTTAATATATGGTATGTTAAAACTATATGCACTATATTACTACCCCACAATTCAAGAAATCCTGAATTCCAAGACCTATCTAGATCTAAGGGTTACAGGGGAGGGATCATGGGTCTATGGTCACGTCCCCATCAACTGGAAACTTTGCCACGTCCAAGTGGTGGGTGGCAAATCATAGATGAGAATTTATTTCTCATTGACGGAAACTTTTTTTTTTTTGTCTTTAAGAAGAACTCAGTTTTTTATTTTTATTAAAAAAATTTTTTTAACATTTATTTATTTTTGAGAGAGAGAGACAGAGCGCGAGCGGGGGATGGTCAGAGAAAGAGGGAGACACAGAATCTGAAGCAGGCTCCAGGCTCTGAGCTGTCGGCACAGAGCCTGACGCAGGGCTCGAACCCACACACTGTGATATCATGACCTGAGCTGAAGTCGGCTGCTTAACCAACTGAGCCACCCAGTCGCCCCAGTTTTTTTCTCGTTAAACCGTTTTCCAAGAGTGTTCATTTTTAAAATAACAGCTCTTTTTTTCTTTGACAGCTATAATATTGAAATTGTTTGTGATAATGCAAATGGATTTCAAATTCAATAGAACTTTTTTTACGTTAAGTATTTTTAAAAAATGATGAAGCCTTTTCTCAGGCATACATGGAGTTTGCTAGCTTCAATTCCACTTTAGGATTCATATAAAAAAATTAAAACATCGTTAATGGACCATTTTAGCCTCCATTGTCTAACGTTAAATTTTACCTTTGGATCTATAAACTTTGTGTACACATTAATAGTTTTTATGTGGTATTTACAAATTCTGATTAAATTCATTTGTGTTTTCAGAACCGTTGGTTAAATTTAGTAAAACTTTTTTTAATGTTTATTTTTAAGAGTGCAAGCGGGAGAGGGGCAGAGAGAGGGGGACAGAGGATCTGAAGTGGGCTGACTGTAGAGTCAAGAAAAATTATGTTTTATTGGAATTTTGTTGAATCTACAAATCAATTTGAGGAGAATTGACATCTTTACAATGTTGTTTTCTTAATATAGAAGATGGTGTGGCTCTCCATTTTTTTAATGTTTATTTTTGAGAGAGCATGAACAGGGGAAGGGCAGAGAAAGAGGGGGACAGAGGATCTGAAGCAGGCTCCACACTGACAGCAGCGAGCCCGACACAGGACTCGAACTCACTAACTATGAGTTCATGACCTGAGCCGAAGTCGGATGCTCGACCAACTGAGCCACCCGGGAGCCCTATCCATTTTTGAAACCTTTCTCCATAAAGTTTTGTTTTTTTCATTAGAAGATTGTGTTTCACAAAATTCTTTTGTGAAATTTGTCCCTAACATATTCTTTGTTCTATAAAGTACATTTTTTATATAAAAATTTTTGTTTATTTTTGAGACAGAGAAAGTGGGGGAGGGGCAGAGAGAGAGAGAGAGAGAGAGAGAGAGAGAGAGAGAGAGAGAGAGAAAATCCCAAGCAGGGTACCCGCTGACAGTGCAGAGCCTGATGTGGGGCTCCATCCCACAACCCTAAGATCATGACCTGAGATGAAACCAAGAGTAAGACGCTTAACTGACTGAGCCACCCAAGGTGCCCCCCTTTCGTAACATTTTTAGTATTCAGGTTTCAGGGAAGGATCACTTAATTACCTGTTAATTTTTTAAAATAACTTTCTTGATAGAAAATATCCTTGGAAAGAAACAAAATAAGTCTTGAGTCCTAAGGCATATCATCTGATGCCTATAATTCTCAGTAGCCCATTTAATTTTTGTCAGATATCTACAGTTACTGTTTGGAAAGTTATGATGTCAGATGTGTAGAGTTTATAAACTGGAAAGATTAAGGATCTTTAAAAAGGCAGAATTAGAATTACTAATCTTTCATTTTCTTAAAAGTTGTTCTGTTTGCATTTTACAGAAAATATATGGCTTTAGAAACTTTGGATGGCAGTTTGAATTGCAAACAAATGGGCAGTATTTCTGTTTAATTAATGAGATTTGTAATCGACATTAGGTTCCTCTAGACTCTGGGGTCTAAGGAAAGGGAATTAGCTTTTAGTGACTTAGTTGTCAAAGAAGCATTTAGCATTATAATTTTTCTTTTTTAATGTTCTTTTCTTGATCACAAAAACCAGTATACATTAATTGTAGAAAATACTTCATGTCAAAAAGAAAGGCCTTACAACTCTGCCACCTAGAGGTGGCGATGGCTAACATAACGTCAGGAATATCATTGTTCTTGTCCTTTGTTTATGCAAACACATTCACACAATATTTTTTTAAGCAGGTGATGGAATCATACCATATGAATTTGCTTAATTTACTTGCTGTTTCATTTCTTGTCATTAAATATTTTGCAGCGTTATTTCAAATGACTATGGTAGTGTTCCTTGATGGAAATACTGGGATTATTTTTTAAAACTTTATTGTAGAAATATGAGTAAACCACTTACACCATAAGTGTTCAGCTTAATGAATGTTGGAAAGTAAACATCCTTGTAACTGCCACTCAGATCAAGACATCGAGTGTGGCCAGCAGCCCCCAGTACCCTTTCCCACTCACAGCTCCCTTTTTCCCCTCAAAGGTAGCTGCTAGCCTTTTTAGAAGTTCTGTGCCTGCTTTTCTTTATTGTTTCCCACCTGTGTTTGCATCCCCAACAGTGTAGTTTATTTTTGCCTGTTTTTGAACTTCTTCAAATGGAGTCATTACGGTATGCATTCTTTTGTGACTGACTTCTTTCATTCAACATTTTGTTTTTAAAGTTCATCCATATTGTTGTAGTGGCTATAGGTCATTTATTCATTTCTCATTGTATACTGCCATGTTCTGATTCTACTGATGATGGACCCTTTGGTTGTTTATAGCCCAGGTTACAAATGTTGCTGCCACGAACACTGGATCTGCTTCATGGTGTGTGTGTGTGTGTGTGTGTGTGTGCGTGCGCGCGCGCGCGCACGCGCATGCATTTCTCTAGGGAATCACATGTAGGACTGACGTTGTTGTGTTGTAGGATGTTTTTACCTTTGTGCCAGATAATGCCGAACTGTTCTCAGATGGTTGGATCCCTTTTCAGTGTACCTATCCCTCATCCTCATTAGCACTCCTTTGTATGGTTAAACTTGAATTTTAGCCATTCTTATGGATGTGCTGGTATCTCATTGTGGCTTAATTTGCATTATAATGTGTCTTCCTTATTGTTAGTGAGGTTAAAGAGGTTTATGTGTGAATGTTGTCCATTTGGATATCCTGTTTGGTGCAGTACTTTAATTTCCGTCTTTTGCCTGTTCTTTTCCTGGGTTCTTTTTTCTTACTGATTTACGTAATCTAGATACAAGTTCTTTATTGGTTATATCTTCTCCAACTCTGTACGTACCTTGCCCTTTTTACTTCAGTAATGGTGTCTTTTGTGGGATAGAGGATCTTAATTTTAATGTAGTTCAGTTGATTGACTTTTTGTCTTTTTAAAGATTCATGCTTTTCATGTCATGTGTAGTCTTAGAAATGGAGGTGTTGGGTTAAGAGGATTTTAGATTTTCATTTACAGCTTACTCTCCCACTGGTAGCACATGAGCCTTTGATACTATTTTCCCTCTCACCAACAGTGTAGGCATGATTCCTTCACACTTACCAGAACTGGAGTTCTAGGGTCAGTTTTGCCCTTGTAACAGACCTCCTTGAGTTATTAATGAGTATTTTATCTTGGTTTGCTTGTGAGACTTGAAGAAAAGTTTGGGGCATCATTCTATGCACATGGCAGCCACTAAGCATAATTCCAAGATTAGCGCTAAAAATATTCTTTAGCTTTTGATTCTGAGGAACATTTAGAGCTGCCAGGAAAAGAAAGAAAGATCTAAAATGCCGTTTTCTTCTTTATTAATTTAATGCAGCATGGTTTTGGCTTAGAGTAATGAAAATAAATTAATGACTTAATATAAGGGATTAAGGGACCCATGAAATTGAGGACTTAGAATTTTTTAGATTTCTTTTATAAATTTCTGGTGTATTTGTAAGAGGTAGAATCATGATTTTATCTACTTTTCTTCACACACTTTATTCAAAGAAGAAGACATCCTCGTCCTGATTTATCTCTGCTCCTCCTCTCCCCAGCCCCCAGAATTCATTAGGAGTCCTTCCTAATTGTGAGGCAGAAGGTGGCCCCTTGGTGTTCTCTGCTGTTCCGTGGGTTGTGGGTGGAGTTGAACTTAGACTCTGCCACAGAGCCTGTTCGAAGGAGTGTCCGTTAGGAGAAGTCAGGAGTGGAGCTCTCCTGCACTCTGGCCTGCGTTCCTTGGACTCAACGGTTTAGGTCACGGGCACTGTGCCCGGGCCTCGCTGCAGTCCAAGTCTTCTTCCTGCCTCCAGACTTCCCATTGTCGCCAGAATGAAATTCCGACAGCTCACATCGTGCTCCTCTCAGTGCCCTTCGGAGACCCGCAGGGAGGCCTATCCTAGTCCCTCTGCACGGTGTCTCATCATTTACCTGGCGGCTTGCTCTTGAGCCTTATGCACCCAGTCCTCCGGATTCTTGTTGAAATCTGTAGTTTCCATGCATTTGGAATGTTTTTCCACATTTGCTCATCCCTTTATCTAGAACTCCCTCCTGTCTACTGCTGCCAAGCCATCCACCTGCTAGCTTTAAAACTCAGCTTAAGCAACACATCTCCCTTCAGGCCTTACCTCTGTGCCTGCCCTCTTTCCTCCGGCTCGCTGAGCTAGGTGTCCCTCTTCCGGACTGCCGCAGCTCTCTCTGTGCCTCTGTTGCTGTGCTTTGTATTGCAGTAAATTTGATTTTTAACACCTCCCCCCGCCAGAACTAGCATGGTATGGCTTATAGGAGGCACCCCATAAATGTTTAATGAGTGAGTGAATGTGAAATTATATCTAACTTTTGTGACACATATATGAAAAGAACTTGCAGAGAAAGAGGTCAGCTAGAACGGGATAGGAACTTATCAGTATTCGAAATCTCTCTTCTCCAAAAGCAGTGTGCACTTAGGAGTGACTGCTGTGCCTGTAGCATCTGTCGGGTTTTGCTCACCTGAGTTGTGCATTGCTGTCACAGAAGGACGCCCTGCAGTGGTCTCGCAGTCCGGCTGCCGTGGAGGGAGAGGAGCCAGAGGACACGGCCGACGCGGAGAGCTGTGGGTCTAACGAGGCCAGCACTGTGAGCGGGGAAAACGATGGTAAGTTCCCTTCGTGGGGTGGGCCGAGACCGCAGGCAGCTTGCTAGAGACTGACCTTTGTTTCCCCCTCTTCCAGTTTCTCTCGATGAAACGTCTTCGAATGCATCGTGTTCTGCAGAATCTCAGAGCCGGCCTCTTTCCAATCCCAGGGACAGCTACAGAGCTTCCTCCCAGGTAGGGAGGTGGGTTGGTGGCTGGGCTGGGGCTGGTTGGGGCCAAGCATAAGATAGGACTCTTCCTCTGCAGGTAGCTGGGAGCGTGTAGGGAGAGTGGAGCAAATCAGTTTGGTCTCCACCTGTTAGTACAGGGAAAAGTGGGCTGTGGATCTGAGAGCAGAGTGGTCTGTTTTTCTTCATTACCACAGATACAGAGTTCACCTCCTGCTTCTGACAAGTATAGGAGTATCTGGTACGGGGAAAGCACAGGGCAGAGTGGGGAGCAAACGAGCCTGGGAGTCAGCACTTGGAATTACGACCCTGCCGCCCGCTAGCTTTGGGACCTTGGGCAAATTCCGTATCTGTAAAACAGGGTAACAGTACAGTACACTCAGCTTGGGGTGGTACTTGGCACGGGGCTGGCCACTGGCTCAGTAGCGCGAGTCTGCGCTGTTCCCGCCATGACATGCTCGAGCTGGTTGAGTATATGAACTCTGTTGTACAAGATAGTGGGTGGAGACGTGGTGGAGAGGGACCACTCTTGTGGCCCTGCAGGTGACTCAGGCTCCTTTTGTAATCCCTCGGGGATACAGGCAAACAAGCAGAAGAAAAAGACTGGGGTGATGCTGCCTCGAGTTGTCCTGACTCCTCTGAAGGTAAACGGGGCCCACGTGGAATCTGCATCAGGTACGTGCAACCTTGTGACGCGATGCTCCTTCCTCAGGTCTTGGGGCCTGCCTCCGTCTGGCAGCGGTGTCTGACCTAGGTGCTGTGGTGCCCGTCGAGGCAGGAGGCCCTCCTGGTGGGCAGCACGCTGTGGTGGTGAGGCCCGAGCTAGGTTCCGGTGCTGAGCTCTGCCGTGCACACTGCCCTTGGCCTCCCAGGGCGGCATGAGGGTCCCGTGAAGGAGTGTGCAGGTGCTTGGTAAAGGTGCAGTGCTGTGCAAATGAAGATGGTGGTTTGGCATTCTTTTGTGATACCATAAAGCCAGACCATGAGGTGGTGATCTCTGACAGCCCACGGCCGGGCCGCGGAAGCACCCGCTCTTGCTGGCAGTGTCTCAGGGAGAGCTGGGAGAAGTAAGCTTGGCTGAGAGCCCTGGGTGCGGCGGGTGATGCTTTTGACCAGTGGAATGCTGTGCCTTCAGGGTTCTCGGGCCGCCACGCCGATGGCGAGAGCGGCAGCCCGTCCAGCAGCAGCAGCGGCTCTCTGGCCCTGGGCAGCGCTGCTACTCGTGGCCAGGCCGAGGTCGCCCGGGACCCTGCCCCGCTCCTGAGAGGCTTCCGGAAGCCGGCCACAGGTGAGTGGCTCGGCACTCGTTTCTCTGCCTGTAAAGGGGGCCCCTGCAGGCCTAGTGAGGAGAGGACATCTTCGGTTCCACTTCCTTCACCAATTTATTTTGATTTCTTGGGTGGACCTCTCTTTTTTTGTTTTTCTACCTCGTATTTCTGTTATTGCACACGGAGATCTCTGCTAGACTAGAGAGCACTCCTTGTGGGCAGAGATGACGCCACGTTGTTTCTTGTATGTCCCTGTAAGGGCGTGGCTCGCGCCTGCCTTGGAGCTGCTTAGCAAGTGTTCGAGTGAGTGAAAATTGCTTCTGAGCTTCTCAGGAAGAGTTCCAGCATCTATTTTCTTTCTTGGGTAGCACCTGTCACGTTGGTTCTCAACACCCAGAGTTGTGGTCAGACCCCCTTTTCTGTAGCCTAGTCAGAATGTTGAGCAGAAGGAGGCCTGTGTTGAATGTGGAGTTGCAAACAAATTCGGTAGCGTGCTCCTCCCACCCCTCCGTAGGGCTGTTTGCAAGGCCAGTATGCTGTTTGCCATTTCAGGATTTATTTCTTAAAGCCCGCATGCTGGTTATTTGTAGATGGGCCACATGAAACCATTAAGAAGACTAGCCTTGGCTTCTGAGAATCAGAATAAACCACTGCCCAAGTGGGAACTGGCTTTGCTGTCTTGCTGCTTTTCCAGCTCCTCCGCAGTGCTTAACCTTAAGGTCTCATGGGTCTCTATTCTTAGTGATTTTTTCAAATAAAAGTGACATTTGCTGACGCTTCTGTGAGAGATATTGACAGCTCAGCGGCTTTAAACAGCCCTTAGTACCTGTCTGTGTGGAGATCACCTCTCCCCATCCCATTGAGGGAAGGCGTCTGTAGATTCGCTTTTAGACAACTGCCATCGTGTCTCCACTTGGCTTTGTGGAGCCTCTTCTCCAGCCTTGGAGGGAAGCTCACAGCCTGCCCCCTGCCTGCTTCTCTGTGGGAAGAGTGTCCCCTTCAGCCTGCGTCCCAGCACGGCACTGAGTCTTGTCTGAGAGGATGCCAGCACAGGCGTTCTTTTAGGTTTGGTGGCAGCATCAGTAACCTGGGCAGAGTACTTGCGACGAGCATGTTAGGGCAGCCTGGATGTGTGTGCAGATCAGTTCCGCGTAGTTTGGGTGCTGCTGCTAAACTTTTTCCCTCAGTTGACATTTGTCCCTTTGCTTTGAAAAGTTGCAAATCTATACCTTGCTTCTCGCTGCTTTACAATCACAGGTCAGATGAAGCGCAACAGAGGAGAAGAGATAGATTTTGAGACGCCTGGGTCTATTCTTGTCAACACCAACCTCCGGGCCCTGATAAACTCTCGGACCTTCCATGCCCTGCCGGCCCACTTCCAACAGCAGCTCCTCTTCCTCCTGCCAGAAGTGGACAGACAGGTGCAGAGGGGTGGCCTCCTCTTTGCTTCTCTCGGGGTGGGCTTCTGTTCTCTCTCTGAGTTTCTTTATTGTGCCTTTCGCCTCGGTCCCTCTAGGTGGGCACAGATGGCCTACTACGGCTCAGCAGCAGCGCACTGAATAACGAGTTCTTCACCCATGCGGCTCAGAGCTGGCGGGAACGCCTGGCTGACGGTGAGTGGACGTTCTCAGACGGCTTGAGAGGTGCCTGCCATGTGCGGTGTCGCTCGGCCTTGGTATTTAAAACCCAGCCGTTGATTTTTCACCCATCTTTTCTTTTTCTTCAACGGGGTATTTAGTTTAAGGTCGGCTTTCCTCACAATACTAATGAATGTGATGGGCGTTAATGTGCTCCATAGCTTTAAAGAAGGTACGGAGGGTTTGAGCTTTTGCCATGTTGTGTGTGTATCCACCTCCATCGCCTCGTCGTCATTAAAAACTTTCAGCTCCTGTCTTTCTAATAGTCTTGGCGTTGTCTAGATGGGTGGAGGAAAGTGCACTGTGGCCTTGACCTGTACATTGAACTCTGCCAGCTGCTCTTTTTGGACAATGCCACTTGAAGCGATTGTCAGCTTCTTTTAATTTAATTTTATGGGGAAGCTACTGGGGAGTGTGCTGGGGGGTCCCCAAGCCTCCCTCTGGGTTTGCTGACTCACTAGGAGGACTCCTAGGACTCTGCATGGAGTCACACTCAGGACCCATGGGACTTCGCATCTAGTTGTACTCATGGCTCTGCTGTATCACAGTGAAGGAATAAAGAGCAAAGTCAGCAAAAGGAAAAGATGCTTGTAGTGAAATCCAGGGAAACCAGGCGCGAGCTTCTACATCCTCTCCTAGAGGAATCACACAGGATGTGCTCACTTCTCCCAGCAGCGAGTTGTTGACAGCACATGTGGAATGTGATCTGCTGGGGAAGCTTGTTAGAGACTCGGTACCTGGGTTTTGTTTTATTTTGTTTTTTTACTCACTGATCATGTAGGAAGCCTCTGCTTGGCACATAACCAAATTCCAGATTCCCTGAAGGAGAGCAAGTGCTGGCCATAAACTGTCTTGTTTGCATAAACAGTTTAGGCACAGTGAGCCATTCATGTCGGTGAGCAGGGGTGAGAACCCTCCTGAAATCCAAGCTCCCAGATGTCAGCCAAGGGCCAACCTTGTAAGCAGGCCTTTCCAAAGATAAGCAGTCAGGCCTACCCTGTTAACTTTTTTCTGCACAGGGAGTAAGAATGGTTCTTTTGTTTATTTGTTTCTGTTTTGCTTTTTTGATCCATGTGTTGCTTTGCTGTTGAATGACTGATTATCTGTGGGAAGAATAGATTTTTCCCTTGTAATAGACATGTTAGTTCAGTCATGAGTGAGGGCATGATGTGGCTCTGGAGGAGACAGAAACCAGCATGAAGAAGATAGGGTTAAAAACCGATCACCACACTGAAACCAAAGTCATGCGTATTTTGAAGAGTCCAGATGTGGTGGAATTGGAAGATTTGCCTTTCCATAGGATAGACGTTAATATCCTGAGTGCACACACTCAAAAAGCTTTCTTTCTCTTTAGGCGAATTCACTCATGAGATGCAAGTCAGGATCCGACAGGAAATGGAGAAGGAAAAGAAAGTGGAGCAGTGGAAGGAGAAGTTCTTTGAAGACTACTATGGACAGAAGTAAGGCCCTCGGTGCCGTGAGTCCTGGTCCGGGCCTGGGGGGGACAGAGAAGCAAATACTCTCTCAGTCGTGCACACCAGCATGCGGGGCGAGGACAGGTTGACCGCAGCGGCTTGCTGGGCTCAGTTAGCATAACGCCATTCTTAGGAAAGCTGATCCACATTTTTCCATGATTGGTGTTGTGTACCACGCAGATTTATTTTGTTCTGAGATATCTAAACTCTAGAATAAAACAGTAATGTCCTCTCTGCCCTGCAGCTGATGGTGTCAGTTTGTTTTGCAGATTGGGATTGACCAGAGAAGAGTCATTGCATCAGAACGTGGGCCATGAGGAGGCTGAAATCAAGAGTGACTTGTGTGTCCCGGGAGAATCAGCGCGGCCACAGCGTGGTCCAGCTACCCGGCAGCGAGATGGGCACTTCAAGAAACGCTCTCGGCCGGATCTCCGAACCAGAGCCAGAAGGAATCTTTACAAAAAGCAGGAGCCAGAGCAAGCAGCAGTTGCCAAAGACACACAGTCTATGGCACCAGACATCCCTCTCTGCAAGGATGGGGAGGCTAAGAGCGACTCGGTGGAGGCGGGCAGCCCCCATCTGCCCGGCATGGCGTCCGCAGCACCCGACCCCGAGAATCCCGAGTTCCTGACCCAGCCTGTGGCTTCCCGGACCCAGACCGATCCAGGCGACCTGGCACGTGCCTCTGCCTCTCCAGACAGGGTTCCCAGCTTGCCTCAGGAGACTGTGGCCCAGGAGCCCAAGGATCAGAAGAGGAAGTCCTTTGAGCAGGCGGCTTCCGCGTCCTTTCCCGAAAAGAAGCCCCGGCTTGAAGACCGTCAGTCCTTTCGTAACACAATTGAAAGTGTTCACACCGAGAAGCCACAGCCCACCAAAGAGGAGCCCAAAGTCCCGCCCATCCGGGTAGGAGGCCGTTTGCTTCCTGGCTGTCCTGGAGCCATGTTCCCTTCTAGGGCCAGGGGATGTGCAGAGTCCCTTTGTAGAGACGGAAGGCTCTGGGCCTTTGTGTTAATTACATGAGTGTGTGGAGCCCTCTGCGAGAACCATTCTTGAGACTGGTAGTCAGGGGGGATAGGCTCTTTTCTTCCTCCCTTCTTTGTTACTCTGTTGAAGTTATCTCTGGAGGTCAGAATCCTTTGGAGTTTTTAAATCTTTTATTAGGTGGTGTTAGATTCTTTGTGCAGTGACTCACACAGTCCCACCAGAAAATTAAATTTAGAAGCATGGCATACAACAGCCCTGGAGCAGAATCTTCTCAAATTCTCAGAATGGGGCGGTGTCACAGACAGCCATTTTACCACCATTATTTCATTTGTAAAGAAAATTATTTGATTCGTTAGGCCATGACCCCTAAGCTACTAGCATCTCAGTTTTAGCCTGACAGTTCCTAGGTCAGGTCACCCAGTCAATTTAAACTGTCTTCCAATTCTTCTCTTGCAGATTCAACTTTCACGTATCAAACCACCCTGGGTGGTTAAAGGTCAGCCCACTTACCAGATATGCCCCCGCATCGTCCCCATCACGGAGTCCTCCTGCCGGGGCTGGACTGGTGCCAGGACCCTCGCAGACATTAAAGCCCGTGCTCTGCAAGTCCGAGGGGCGAGAGGCCACCACTGTCATCGAGAGACGGCCACCACTGCCATCGGAGGGGGGGGTGGCCCGGGTGGAGGTGGCGGCGGGGCCACCGATGAGGGAGGTGGCAGAGGCGGCGGCAGTGGTGATGGTGGTGAGGCCCGTGGCCACCCTGAGCCCAGTGGAGCCCCGAGCACCCCTGGAGAGTGTGCGGCAGATCTACAGCGAGCACAACTACTGCCGCCTTGTCCTCTAAATGGGGAGCATACCCAGGCTGGGACTGCCGTGTCCAGAGCCAGGAGGGAGGGCCTGATTACCCTCAGAAAGGAGGAGAGCTGCCCGCTGCAGAGAGTTCCAGATGTCCTCACAAGTGGGCTGGAAGATGCCTCCCAACTCCCCATTGCTCCCACCGGGGACCAGCCATGCCAGACTCTGCCCCTGCTGTCCTCCCAAACCTCAGTACCAGAGAGATTAGTTGAGCAGCCTGGGTTGCGTCTAGATGTTAGAACTGAACGTGAGTCTGGTACCACTTCACGGGAAAGCGATCATGAGGATCGAGGACCCTCTCTTCCTCCAGAGAATGGTCCTGTGCAATCTCTGGCAGGGGGTGTTGTACTGGAAGGAGGACCTGGCCAGGCCCTAGTCCATGACCGTGACCCCACCATGAAGGATCCTGTGAATGTGACTCCCAGTTCCACCACTGAATTGTCTTTGGCTGGTTGCCTGCAGGACAGACAATGTGATAATGAATCAGGACTTGGTGATTCATGCTCGCCCACGAGGGAAAGTGCTACTAGACAAGAAAACTTGACACCTGAGGCCCTCGTCTCTGATGGTGCTGCTCCTTGGGTACCCGGCCTGTCAGATGATGAGGCGGTAGGACAGCCTGAACCGGACTCCAGAGGACCTGTCCCAGCTGTTGAGTCCCAGGCCATGGAAGAGTGGGAAAAAGCTGCCCCCCTCATTCCTGCGTCACCTGGGGTATTGACGACTGAGGAGGGGCTCGTTTCCCCGGACCGCTTCCCTCTGCTCTGGACAGTGCCGTTGCAAGGGTGCGCTGACAGTGCTGGTGGCCCCCCAAAACCGGTGGAAGGTGAGAAGTTGAAAATCAACGGAGACTCCGAAGCACTAAGTCCTCACGGCGAGTCCACAGACACGGCCTCTGACTTTGAAGGCCACCTCTCTGAGGACAGCAGTGAGGCTGACCCCAGTGAGGCCACAGCGGTGAAGAGAGCCTTGGTGGCGGATGCAGATGAGAAACACGATTGGAACCACTCTGCCTCACTCTCCAAGGTGAATGGTGACCGGAGTCTGGTTACGAGGACAGACAGCATGGCTTCTCCTCAGAGCTGGGTGTCTCGTGTATGTGCAGTCCCCCAGAAGATTCCAGATTCCCTGTTGTTGGCCAGTACTGAGTACCCGTTGAGGCCCACATTGCCCACGTTACTGGGCAGGCCTGGGTCCTCAGTGGAGGCCACTAACCCACTCGTGATGCAGTTGCTGCAGGGTCACTTACCCCTAGAGAAGGTTCTTCCTCCCGCCCAAGGTAGTAGCAGACCTGAATCCCCACGGCTCCCACTTATGAAAGAGCAGGGCCATGGCAGCTCCCTGGGAGTGGGATCTTTGCAGGATCCTTTGCTGAACAGCTGTGCAGGTAGCAAGAGCAGCCCCCGTTCTTTAAGAGCTTCGAAGGAGCCTCTTCTACCTGAGATCCATGAAGCAGGCACTGGTCTTGCCAGGCAGGAACCCACCCAGGCTCCTGGAGCACCCCAGATGATTTCCAAGGCAACCCCAAGTTCAGACTCCCTGTACCCAGTGACAAAGTTGATGGCTGCCCCTGGGAGGGTGGAAGACGTGGATTCCAAAGAGCGGTTCTCTCCTGTTAGTTTGGAAGATCGGAAGGAAGCCCGTGACCAATCCCAGCACAGTAATTCAAATGCTGCCTCAGGCAAAAGTCCAGGAAATCTCACTACCTCGAGAGTCCCTTGTTTCTCATCTCCAAACGTGATCTCCTTGGATCCCGATCAGACAGGTCAGGCCCAGGGTAATCAGAACGGTGCTGGAGGCCAAGGCAAGAAGCTCTTTGGCCCTGGGAATGAGGCTGCGGCCCTTCAGCGCCCCAGACCTGTGGAGCCGACGCCGCTGCCCGCTGATGCCCCTCCTGGTTTTCCCAGTAGGAAGTTGGGGCCAAGCAAAAACTCTGTGTCTGGTGGGGTACAGACTGCCAGGGAAGACTGGGCTCCAAAGCCACCGCCTGCCTCTGTTGGCAGCATCAAGAATGAGAAGACTTTTGGGGGGGGTCCTCTCAAGGCAAATGCGGAGAACAGAAACGCAGCTGGGCCTGGTCCTCGGGAGCTGGTGGATCACTTGCAAGGGATGCCCTTTGTCCTTGACCTGCCCTTCTGGAAATTACCCCGAGAGCCTGGGAAAGGGCCTGGTCAGCCTCTGGAGCCTTCCTCCATCCCCTCCCAACTCAGTATCAAGCAGGCATTTTACGGGAAGCTTTCCAAACTCCAGCTGAGTTCCACCAGCTTTAATTATTCCTCGAGCTCCCCCACCTTTCCCAAAGGCCTTGCTGGAAGTGTGGTGCAGCTGAGCCACAAAGCAAACTTTGGTGCGAGCCACAGTGCATCACTTTCCCTGCAGATGTTCACCGACAGCAGCACGGTGGAGAGCATCTCGCTGCAGTGTGCATGCAGCCTGAAAGCCATGATCATGTGTCAGGGCTGCGGTGCGTTCTGTCACGATGACTGTATTGGACCCTCAAAGCTCTGTGTATTGTGCCTTGTGGTGAGATAATAAATTATGGCCATGGGAAAAGTTGTATAGCTAGTGTGTGTATTTTGATAATGATTGATCTTCCATCTGTGTACAGAATCCCATTGATACAACAGACTCTGTTCCTCTAGGCGAGAGCACTCTTGCCCCTCCCTAAAACTTGTAGTGCTAAGGCCCCTCTGTCGCTTACCAACTCTGCTGGCCTTGCTGCAAGGGCTTCCCGTGGGGCGGCTCACTGGGCCGCCTGAGGTGGGCTGGCCAGCTCGAGCTCTCGTGCAGAGCCTGGCGCGGCACGGGGAGCTCGCTTGACACCCAGAGGGACTTGAAACCGAAGGAAGAAGGGTGTGTTCTCCACCAAGGGAACCGGCCTACCCGGACTGAGTAGAAGTGTCCGTCTTCCACTGCCCCCTCCCTGCCGTGTTTCCTTCTGCTTGCTACTCCGTCTGGGGAGTTAGTTGATGGCCGGGGAAGCCAGCACAGGGTTAAAATAACTCCCAGCAGTGCCCGCCAGGGGGCCCAAGCACCTGCTGACCTCGGGGTCACAGTTCTGGCATTTGCCAGTTGACGGGAGCCGGTTTGACCTTTGGTTCTGTTGCTGAAGCAAATTTGGGACTTTGCTGTTTCGGTACAGTTCACTGGCCCATGGGAGCTTTTGGAGCCTGGAATAGACTCGCTTGGACACTGGGGTCGGGCATAGGGTTGTCTTTCCTCTTGAAATGCCATCTGTAGACCTTGTAAGTCAGATGTCCAGATGTTTGGCAGGTGAATTCCTCTGCTTGACACCCTCCCTGTCACTTTGGACTCCGTGGGAGTGGGCATCTCCACGCACCTGTGTATGTGAAAGTCATTTTACATTTCAAAGCAGTGTGTGTTTCTTATTTTTATATTTTTAACTCTTTATCCTTGGATGTATAAAGTGAACTTTTTGGCTTCTGTAAGTATGCTCTATGCACCTCTAATGTTTTATCATGTATTTATATGTTGTACACAGTACTGGCCGGTTCTGTAAATGGATGTATTGTACAGAGAACACGAGTGTCTCTCCCTTATTTTCCGTCTTCGGCATCGTGGCGTTAAAGTGGTGTACTTCTCTCCACCTGTGTCAGAGCCACCGCGAGCTGTGCTGCCCGACACGAGGGTGGAGTGATTGACTTGTTATCTGCCAGCGTGGCCCGGTCGCCTAGTGGACCTGCGGTAGCCTGCAGAGCCACGGCCAGCCCGCCCGCGCTCTGCTGAGCAGACGCGTCTCGCCCCTCACATCTCTTCCGACCTTCCACTGGCCGCTCACTGCCACGTGTGACAAATCGCCGTCGCCAGCGTTAAGTGTTCTGGAGTCCAGGGTGAGTGCCCTGGGCGGCCCCAGGCAGGCTTTCCAGGTCTTGGCTCCAGGGTTAGCACCTTCAGCAGTAGCTGGGGCCGTGTCTCCTGGGGGCCCAAGGGCTCCATCTGATGTACTTTTGACAGCAGGTGGGTGAAGAAACGGCCACGCTTGTTGCCCGCCTCTCTCCCAACACATTCCCAGCACAGACATCTCCATAGCAGTCTTCCCTCACCCTGCTTCCTGCCTTATTTCTTACACCTCGACTTGTTGCAGAGTTCGGAGCCCTCGTTTGACTTAGGTCTCCCTATGTGAGCGCTTCTGTGTAAAGTAGGAAATTGGTGTGACTTCGGCAAGCCTCATTTCACCTGAAAGGTCTCCCCCACCCCACCCCACCCCGCCCCTGTGCATCCACTGCGGCATTTTTATCATCCGAAGCACGAGTGAGAAGTTGGCAATCGTGATTTAAATGCAGTATTGGCCAAGTCCCGAGTTGTCAACTTCCAAGAGTCTGTTTACCAAAGACAGGGAGCAGAGGCCCAAGTGTGTTTGATCCTCTTCTTCCTTCTGCTGTGACCTTTGGTGGCCTCTAGGCTACAGGCGGAAACTGGTCTGGTCCACGGGGCTGCCCAGGGACAGCGCTGCTCTTGTATGTCTCTTGTGGTTTTGGAAAAATAAACCTGTACAGCCTGTGCTTGTGGTCTCCGTCCTCTTGTGTGGCCACCCCGCCGGGCTGGGAAGGAAGGTCAGGGGTGCAGGAGCGAGCACCAGCGCACTTCACCTCAGCTCCGGTGCCCATGTTCTCGGGCTGGAAGGTCTTCTGTGGGGTCAGGGTTGAAGGCCTCAGCCTCACTGCTTTTGCTGGTCTTTAGACTCTGGGTGCGACTGCATGGACTGGAAGCAGAAATCGCATAAGAACGGTGAGGGCGCTCATCCCAGCTGCCCCACTGGGACACACTTGACAAAGAGCTTTCTGGTGGCTGGTGTTCTGTGGGGGTGGTGCCCAGTTCTGACCTTGAAAGACCTGTAAATGCAAGCGCTTCTGCATAGCGGGCAGCCGGCAGATGCTAGCAGAGCGGGCCTGAGGGTGACAGGCTGCGGGGTGGGGGGGGTCCTCCAAGTCCATCCCCAGACTTGTCTGGTGTACTGACACGGGCGAGTTTGTGCTGCTCAGAAACTCCCGTAGTAGATAAGCCCAAAGTAGAAGAACCACCAGGGAAGTACGGATTGATTAAAATAGGTGTCCCTTAACTCGGTCCCCGTGAATTGGTGGAGATGGGCTCCGTGCGGTGGGCCTCTCCCAGGGCAGTTCAAGCTGCCATTGTGCGCTGCTGCTGTTGATGGAAGTGCGGCTGGAGAAGTTAGAGCCAGGTGGCTGTGTGGTGCCCGGGCCGCCTCCTAGTGGCGATCGTGTGTGTGGACTGGTGCTGTCCGGGCGCAGCACTTCTTTGCTCACATAACGGCTGCCGGAGCCTGGAATGCACTAGAATCCAGGGCCGGGGCCTGACATTGCGATCACCTCGAATCTCATCAAGGAGGCAGCAGAGGATGGTGGGTTTGGCACGCGAGCCCTGTTCCCTGCTGGCTCTGTGGTCCCAGCAAGTCTGTCTCTCTGCCAGTGCTCCCGCCTCAGGAAGGGGACGAGTGCTCCAGACTGTTAGCTTGCACCCGGCAGGACAGTAGCTGCCTGAACTTGGAGTGGAGGTCTGTGTGACGCCTGCCACCTGCCTGATCCTCGCCCCAGAGGGGGACGTGGGGAGGCGGGCCTCGTGCGCTGTGGGGTGGGGCGGCGGCCTCTCACCCCACATCTGGCTTTTGGCCTCATACTCTGCCTGTAGTTGTTGAGCACACAGGCCTCAGTTCAGAGACTGCATGCCTGGCAGGGGAGACTGACTCACGATCTAAAGGATGAGGAGACCTACTGTTGCAGAATATGGAAAGAATATTAATTTACTGGCCTGGTGAGTATCATGACTGTTCCATGTCCACCTGCTCTGAAGGAAGTCAGATGCTGCTTGAGAGAGGGATGTGTGAGTGTGTGTGCTTCATAGAGTAGCCCGCCTAGACTGGGGCCCCGGGGACCAAAGTATCTGCCTGCTCGCCTCCTGAGGGGAGGGGGCACAGGTGGCCCGTGTGTGTGGGCACCGTTTAAACTGATGGGGAGAGTGGGCTTTGTCACCTTGGAGACTAGTACTTGAAACCAAACGCTGACAGTGTCCATACTTCCTCCTGTCTCCATGCATCAGTTTGAAGGCCTAGACCAACTACCAAAAGCTGTAGACAAAAGCTCTTTAAGGAAAATGTGAGAGTGACAAGATGGCTGCCTGTGCAGTGGCTCTTAACCTTTCTGGGAACACAGACACCTCGGAGAGCCTGATGGAGGCTCCAGACCCCCTCCTCCAGGAAGGCACATCCACACCAGCTGGTGTGAAGTATGTTGCAGGCCCATTGGCTCCTTAGGCAGCTGGGACCCCTCATCTAGGAGCCCCTCTACTGGTGGTAAACCTAATAAAATCTAGGTTGGTACAAAAGATCAAGGAGGGGAGGAAGGACTTTGCAAAGGATTCTTAGGATTCTTGTAAACTGGGTTTCCCTAGTGGATCACGGTTACTTTTAAAATGCACGTCTGTGCTTGTTCTCCCCTTCCCATCCCTGAGTGAAGGGAGGTTTGCCTGTTCTGCCATTGAGTCAGTTTTAATTCACTGTTCCGTTGGGGCATTTCCTGTTTGACATCCTGTGCACCATTAACAACAGTGGTCCTGGGGCCCCCATTAAAGAAGCCAGGCTGGGATCAAGCAACGCTTCTCTGTCCTTGAGCGATGATGTCTCCTCGATCTCCTGCCTCCGTCCCCTGGAGCTGTGGCACCTCGTCTGGAGGTAAGTACTCTCTTGGTCTGCGTGCGCGGTCCGCGCAGTGGGGATGGGCCCAGGACATGTTGTCCCAGGTTGTGGGGGTGTCGTGGTCCCTTGGTGATTCTCAGCAGTGGTGGTTTTGGTAGGACAGGCGTTTTCATGGTATCAGGGAGGCATTGCCGCCACTGGTCCCTACGTTGCGTGGAGAGAGGCACCTGGCTGCTGTCTTTGGCTTTCACCATCCCTGCTGTCCTTATGAACGGTCGCCCCAGACTGGGTTCCCTGGGTGTAGTGTCTTTCAACTATTGGCCCCTCTCTTTTCATCTATTTCTTTTTTTTGAGAGAGAGCACGAGCGGGGAAGGGGCAGAGAGAGAAAGAGAGAAACTTACACAGGCTCCACATTCGGCACAGAGCCCCACATGGAGCTTGATCTCACGACCGTGAGCTTGTGACCTGCGATGAAATCTAGGGCCAGATGCTTGATTGACTGAGCCACCCAGGTGCCCCCTTTTTATCCATTTTATATATTTGGGTATTGTACAGAATTTCAGTTTTCAAAAGATTCTTCTGGCATTACAAAACAAATGTTTTAAAAACTGTCCTGTAATGTGTGTCTGTGTGTCTGTACACACACACACACACACACACACACAAACTATAACAGTAAAACTAACGTTTATGCTTGTAAGTTACAGAATATTTTTAAAATTCATGACAGGTGAGCCCCCAGCCATATTCCCGCAAGTTTTCCTCAAGGGTGAGCCTAAATGATTTATGTAGGATGAAAAAAAGACTGTGCACAAGTAAACTGCCCTTTTCCCTCAAGGTGGGATTGGGAGTTTTGGGTCGAATGGAACGTCAAGGGCAGAAGGTTCAGGATCAGGGATGGTGTTGCCTCCGTTTTCCAAGCCATCACATAGGGGCCAGTCCCTGTGAGTTTGGTCTCGGTGGGTGAAGAGCGGCGCACTGGGGTGAGGGGAGCGGCGTGTGAGCGACCTTGCCGGGTGACAGGTGTGCACCCCCGGGGAAGGTGCCTCCTGTGCCAGCACCTCGTGAGTCCCTGTAAGGTTCGTTTCCTTCTCTTTCTAATGGGCTAGGTGTTGAAATGACAGGATTATTTGTTCGAGGGAAGTTGCTTGAGGGCCTGCGGTGGTGGCCTAGCGCGTTGGCCGGGAAAAGGTGGCCTGCCAGCAGAAGGGCATGTCGGTGTCGACCTAGGTTTGCAGGAGAGTCGGCTGGCAGGGCTGTTGGGAGGACACGGTGGGAATGAAGCGTCCAATTTGTTATTCAGTGTTTATTAAGTAGATTCAGTCTTATATATGATATACAGATTCAAAAGAAAAAAGGATTCCACATACTTATGAAATCAGTGCATTTAGCAAGTAATACCATGGAGATAACAGCTCGATTAACAGCTCATTGGTCTTTTGTTAAGTGAGGGAGAGGGACTTGGCCTGTGCTAGTCATTCCACAAACAAAACAGAATTTAGTTGCATCACAGAAAGAAGACACAGTCTAAGAATTAAAGTATTAAGCCACATTTACTGGAAAAAACTCACTATATAGAACACAAATAGTTTTTATAGAGCGTTGAGGAGGAAGTCCTCACCTGCTTAGAAGAGCCACGTTAAGTTGCATAGGTGCATATCTGTAAAAATAGAATTTAGAGGTGTAGCCATTGATTAAGTAACAAAGAGTCACCTTTAAAAGTTGGTGCCATCCACTGCTTGTCTTCAGTGCCATCTGCTTACCGTCTAGAGCCCCCTGCCCCTCCTCAGAGGTGGCGCCTCAGGGACCAGCTGCCGCCAGGGGAGCCCTGAGGAAATGCCCGTGCCACCTGCACTGGGAAGTCCTGAACCCTCATCTCAGGGAACTTGCACTCTGCCGAAACATGTCTAAATTAGGCCAGACCGTTGACACCCTCTTGGGTCGTGCCTGAAACCTGGGTGGCTTGACCCTGAAGGTCACACGGGTCACCTTGACCTCTCCCCACTCCCAGGCTGCTGGAAGAACTGCACCGTCCCACAGCCCTGCAGCCAAGTCCCCACTCGTGCTCTCGGCGAGGCCACGCAGGTGCCCCGCCAGCAGCCCCCCCCCCGCCAGTCCCCCCGGGGAAGTCTCTGCTCTGACCCCCTGCTCCGAGGTGGACCATGTGACAGAGGCCTGTGGGCCATCTGACGCATGGAGATTTTTCTGAGCTTAGAAAAGTTATTTTTCAGCAAATCTGAGTTCTGTGTGGTGTAGGGTTTTTGTTTTTTGTTTTTAGGTGGAAACGCAGGTAAAAAGTGAGAGGTTTTTGTTTTGTGGCTTTGCTAAGCAGATGAGCTTAGTGAGGTGCTCCTTCCTCCTCAAGAGCGAGTCTTGCGGAACACACAGGGACGGGGGCGTCTGTACATGTAAACAGTACACTTTCACTGAGTCCAAAATTAGGAGCAAAATACAAAGGTTCACATTGGTCTTAGGTAGATACAGGCGAAGAAGGATTGAGCTGTTTAGCTCAGAAACAACAAAAACAAAGTTTCTAAAGCACCACTAAATTATATAAAAATCAGACCATGGACGGATTGAAACTGGTATTCTGGTGAAATACTTTACTATCTTGTAAAAAGTTTTACAAAAAATTACAAATTAAAAGTATCAACCCTCTGAGTTCAAAGCAGCATTTTGAGAATGAACTGGTAGTTAATCCTGTAACCACCCCTGGAGTCGTAAGTGGCCCTTGGGAATAGGGATGGCCGGGTTCCACCTGTTTGAAATCCTTGAAAACCCTGCTCGCCCCCTTCTGTCCCCCTCCCCCTCAACACTGTCCTCAGGTATAAACTGTCCTGGAGGTGACGGTGACATGAATTTCAGATGGGTCACACCATTACTGGTCTACCTGCTGATCCACCTCTAAGACCAAATTCCCATTTCTCCTGATTCTACCCTTCTGCTGGGATTAGCCCCCTGCAAAGACTCTGGAGTTGGTGTATTCTGACTCGAGTTTCCTTCTGGCTTAGGGTCCCCCGTGATGAGTCTGTGCCCTGAGGCCCTCTGCCAGAACTCACAGGGCTGCGGGGCAAGGAAGGCGTGGGGAGAAGGCAGTCCCTGGGGTGGGGGTGCGGGGTGGGGGGACGGTGGTGAGCTCGGTCCGGCCGAACCAGCTCTTTGGTGCCCTCCAGGGCAGGACGGGTGGGGAGGGGTTGAAGCTGCATCTTTGAAAAAAACGCAAAACAGAACAAGGTCCCTGACTGAACTAGCTAATGGAGTCCTGTTTCCACACAGCGACTTGCTCCAGATTCAGGCCTAGTGTCACGGAGGAGCCCACCCAAGCGGTGAGGTCACCGTGACAGAATCACAGAATCGGCTGTCCCGGAGGGGCGGCGGGGAGCCCCCCCGAGGCCTTCCGCTCACGCAAGCGCGCCTGCGCCCTTGCCCAGTGCTAAAGCAGGCCGAGGTGGGCAGCTGAGGAGAACTGGACTTGCAACTGAAGCTTCCGCTGATCTTTCGATCTAATCCCTGGTGTGTGGGCGGCGGCCCCTCCCAGCCTTCCTCTCTCCTGTCCTCTCTCCTGTCCGTGAGAAAAGCCCGGTGCCTGGCTTGGGTCCTGCCTCCAGGAGGGGAAATGACAAGCAGTCGGTATCAAGAATTCTAAGGCGGCGATTGTCTCTGCCAGTTTTTAACATTAAGATTTTCACAAATTGCCTGGGGTAACATTTTGCAAAAGACCTGCTGATTACTTTGTAGTATTGTTCACTCACAAAAATAAATATTTACACAAATTGAAAGGGTAGAATAGCACTGAGCAGGGGGGGGGCGCTGGACGTGTGGATGGCTGGGTCAGGGGACAGGCCTTGGGCGCTGGAGCTCGTGCTGTGCTAAGGGGGAGTCTCGGGTGTCCTGGCCCTGACCGGAGGCCTGGGGACTGGTCAGATGGAAGGCAGAGGCGGTGGGCTGGGTGGGGCGTTGGAGGCCACTTGAGAGAGAAAAGACCACCCTGAACTACGGGGGGCTGGAAGTAAGCAAGGCGCAGGGCACCCTACCTTTCAGGGTTCTGGCTCCAAGGCCCACAGCTCAGGCCCGGATCCCAGGCGGCTTGGGGCACCCGTGCTGGGGCCCCTCCCCAGCCCTCCTGATGGTGGTCTGCCAGTCGTGTCGGGGAGCCACTTGGCTGCAGAAAGCTGGAGTGGGAAGGGGCGCCTGCTCTGGGGTCGAGCGGCTCTCTGTGGCCGTCCTAGGGTCCACGCAGCCCTGGCTCCCCTGGGGCCTCTTTGCTCTGAGGGAGGAAAGGCAACAGAGGGCTTCTGCCAGTTCTGGGCAGGGGCAGGCAGCGGAGAGCTGCTGTCATGGCTACGGAGTGTTGCATGGAGAGGCCCCTCGGGCCTTCTGAGGTCTGGGTGAGTCCCTGGTTTTAGCAGCACTGGTAGGTATTGCACTGAGCAAGAAGAAGTGCCTACTGGGGAGGAAGGAAACCGGGCCAGCCTTTTCTTTTTGTCCTTTTTTCACACTCCAGGGATTATAGGTTTCTCCCAGGACACGTCCCTCCAGAAGGGCGCATCCTGGGAGAACCCAAGTGGCTTCTCCACTTCTACCGATGTCCCTTTACTCCCCCCACAGGGGCAGGGGGCAGGAGCTACAAGTCCAGCCAGGGACTTGCAGCTGCTTTCCCTGTTTGGGGGCTACCTGACCGCTGAGGGCTCGCCCTGAAGAAACAGGCCCTTCCTGGCGGGTGTCCAAGGGCCCTGGGCCTGTGCACAGAAGGGTTTGGCCCTGGCTCCCTGGGGGCAGGGGAGAGCACGGGCCCTGCCGCCAGGCCGCCATCCTGTCAAAGCAGCTGGGGCAGGGCGGCGGCGAGCTGCTGCTTACGAGGGTCCACGGCCTCTCTGGGTTCTAACCCCTGGCCGCCCCTCTGGACTTCCCTCCCAGGCAGACACCCCGTGGGGGGGAGCTGGGAGGTAGGCAGCCGTGCAGAACAGGCCCAGGGCCCGCCCTGGGACAGGCCCCCACTGGAGTGTGAGGTAGAACACAGGTGGCCGTGCGACTGGGGCTTCTGTGGAGTGGGGGTGGGGGGCCGTTTTTGTCTTTGCTTTGCATTGGGTGTGGGTGAGGCCCTCCGGCTTGGCGGTGCTGGGCGCTCAAAGGGACAGCCAGCCCGGCGCCCGCCCCGCCTCACCCCGCCCTGCTGGCCCCCAGCCCGCGCCAGTGTAGTGATATGGAATGTTAGGTCACAGGGATACATCCTTCTGATCAGACAGACACAGACTGGCAATCTGTACAAACACAAAAGAATCCATTTTCAGAAAAATAAATTACTAAGGGGAGAGGAAGAAAGGGTCCACTTTGTTTTTCTCAATAAATATGCAATTCTGCTCACCTAAGACTTGAAAGGTAATTATCTGGGGGTGGGATTCTAACATCAGGGTCCACGAAGATGATTCTAAATAGAGCTGCGTCCCCAGCGTCTTGTCAGGGGAGCCCCAGCCCTTCCAAAGCTGCCCCATTGGCCTCTTCCAAGCAGGTCAGAGCACCCGTGTGGTGAGATTCCAAAAAAAAAAGTGTCCTTGTGCCCAAAGTCGCAGGTGCTTGGCGTGTGGCTAGAAACCGCTCTTTTGGATCCCACCTCTTTCAGAAAACAAAATGTACCAAGTGGTGAGGCAGGAAGCCGGGCCGGGACAGCCTCCTTCCCTAGGGTAGTGCGCTCCAGGTGCCGCGGGGTCAGTTCTGCTGTAAAATGAGGTTTTCCAGTTCGTCCGCGGAGCGCAGCAGGAAGGCGGCGGACTCTCGGTAGCCGGCGATGAGCTGCCGCACCGCGCTGATCTCCGTGGGGCTGAGCTGCGCGGCCGGCATGGTCCTGCTGGTGCTGGTGCTGGAGGGCGTGGGCGTGGGCGTGCTGGAGGCGGTGGCGGCCCCGCCTTTCATGCTGAGGTCGGTGGGCCCTGCAGAGGGGAGAGCACGGGTGAGGACGGGAGGCGACACCTCCCGTGCCACCGGAGGCCATCGTGGCGCTGTCCTGGGGGCTCACTGTGACTCAGGCACTTGGGCCTGTGGACGCGTGTGCGCCAGCGCCTAGAATGGGGCCTGGTACAGGCAGGTGAAACCTGGGGCTGTAGCCCTCAGGGTGATCCTCAAGGAAGGGGACCTTGGCGGCGGCGACGCGGCAGGGGGTGGCGAGCAAGCGGAGACCTGGAGGTTCGCCCGAGATCACGTGGTGAACGTGGGCACTTGGCTCCGCCTCCAGGGCAGGGCAGGACGTGGTGAGGGCCGGGCTTCGGGCTTTGGCGTTGGCCAGGGTGGGGGCTTCGGGCTTTGGCATCGGCCAGGGTGGGGCTCCTCCCGGCCCGGGGGCGCTTCCACCTGCACGGGCGCTCTGAGGACCCTTGCAGATCGCGCTCCCCTAACGCACCCGCACCCGTATCCGTATCCCAGGGTATCCCAGCCCTGGCAGCCGGGCGAGGGGGAGGCCTCAAGGCAGAGCAGCTCCCCTGACTGTCCTCACCCTGGGAAAGCAGAGCTTCCCTGTAAGGGCGGCTGCGTGCGCTGAGGAGGTGTGCCGTTCCTCCCCGGATGGACAGGTTGTCTGGGGAGACGGGATTCAAGATGCTGTAGGCAAGCTGAGAGGCACGGGTGTGTGGAAAGCCCTAGAGTCCGGAGTGGAGCCGGGCGGGACTAATGTCCAGGTGGAGAAGAAAGGCCAGGTGCCCTGCTTGGCTGTGGGAGAGGTTGAGGCCAGGCTGGCCAGATGGTGACTGTGCCCTGCAGGGGACAGTGGTGGGGGAGGGGGAGGCTGGGAGTGCCACGTGGAGGACGGTGCTGTGGGTGCTAAGCCTGTCTGAGGAGCCGCAGAACCCCGAAGCCCCCTTCCTCTGAGGAGGTCTTCTGTGCTTGAGCGAGGGGAAGGTTCGTGTTGTGGGGCCGGGGTGTGAGGCTCAGAGTGGTCGGGATGCGATCCAGGGGCCTCTCTGGAGAAGTCCCCTTCGCCCTCTGAACAGTGGCAGCAAAAAAGGAGCCTGAGGTTTTCTGAACCAGACTGGAGGATGTGAGGCAGGGGACCAGCAGGCCCTGTCTCCTCTCTGCCTTTCCCAAGCCATTCTGCAGGCAACTGGTCAACGGCCCCGGAACACGAGGAGGCTGTTGGGGGCCGAGCCGTGCCTGGGAGACACTCGGCGTGGCCGTGAGCTGCCAGGCCCGCTGCTGGGAAAGGGCTTCCAGACGGGTTTGGGGGGCTTTCTGGATGGGCTCCCGGGAGACATGGAGGCTCCTGGAAGTTGAAAAGCATTCCTAAGAGGTGCTGAGTGGGAAAACAGCCAAAGAGCATACCCAGAGCCTCCTCAGGGCGGCCGTCTCCCTGCTCCTGCCTACCCTTCCCCTGCCGTCCCTCCCTGCACCAGGTGGTCTCACCCTGGCGGGCAGGTGTGGGAGGCTGATCTTGGCTGTCAGCCGTTTCCCCACTACCCCGTGGGCTCTGACGGCCAGCTTCACTCGACTGCATCTACAGTGGCACTTCGTACGCTGCTGCAGAGAGAGGGACAAGCTCTAGTCACTGGAGACTTCGCGCCTCGAGGTGACATGCTGGGAGTCACTGGAAACTGGACCTGCTGCTAAAGGAAGCTGGTGCAGCCCGAGGGGCCCACCCGTCCCACGGGCTGCTTCCTCTTTGACTGGAGCACGTGGACATCCAGAAGCAGGTCCTTGGAACTGGCTTGCTAAGGGAGAGCCTTGGAATTGAGACTCAAGGGAGCAGCTAAGTCTGTTCAAATGAAATGCAGGAGTGAGAAGCAGGGCCGTGACTTGCTGGAAACAGCAGCCAAGCAGGTGGTGGGCTCCCCTGTTGTGGCTGGGGGGCAGGTGGGGAGCAGGGGTGCCTCTGCAGGGCCGTCTCCAGGCTGGGGGAGGGTTGAGCGGCTGCCAGTCTCTTCCAGACAACGAAGGCCAGAGCCGCCCACCATGGTTGGTGTGACCGGGCCCTGGGGTTCCTCTCTCCCATTCCCAAGCCTTGTCCTCTGATCTCTCTTGGACAGTAGCTAGAGCCCAGAGGGAAGAATGTCCCTATTCCCTGCACCAGCCTGCTCTGGAGCTGTCCTCCCGCAGGCGCTAGTGCGACACTTGGGTGTGGTTGCTGGAGGGGCACGAGTGGGCATGAGATGCCCAGCACCCCAAGAAAGGCGGGCCAGGCTGCTTCTATCTAAGCTCATTTGCATATCCCACTGACAACCTGATGAGTGAAGTGAGGAGCTCTGAGCTCCTCACACAGTCACCCTGCCAAGGCACTGGGGTGACTGAAACATCCCTTACGGGGCTGGCTGCTTGTGGACAGCCTCGGGACTCCAGCCTGGTGCTCAGCGCATGTGCCGCCCCAGGCCGGGAGGAAACGAGCAGATCTCTGCCACGGTGACCTCACCACCCACCTCTAAGGAGGCAGGGTGCGTGCAGAAGGGAACAGAGGCCCCCCGGCAGAGCCAGTTGCCTCCCTCAAAGGGAGACCTGGCCGCAGCTGGAGCCTCTCTGGCAGCTGTGAATAGGGCGCAGAGGGGAGCAGGCCCAGCGCCCTCGCCGGCGGCTGCAGCCCCGAAACAGCCGCGCTGCATGGACCAGCTGGGGGCTTGTCACCATCGCCTGCTGCCTGGAAAGGACTAGGCCTCACACTCTTCGTGTATATCTAGGGGGTCCTGACTTCCCTGCCCTGGGACCTGTCCTCAGATACTCTAACTGGGTCCCCGCTCAGCAGGCCTGTCAGATGGCTCTTCTTCCTGGAAAAAAAGCCACCCTTCTGGGACAGCAGTCCCACTGCTCACTGCCGCTGACCACTCCGGCTTCAGCTTCAGGGATTAAGGCCAGGCAGCCTCTTATTTTAGGTTAAGAGGCATTAGGAAGGGATGAGAAGTTAAGCCCAGGCAGGAGTCTTCCAGGGACCTACACACACTTCCTGGTGTTAGGGGGCAAGGTGAGCAGAATGGGCTTTCTGCCATGGGTAGGGGCCAGCCCCCTCCCTTGCTGCCTGGGAACAGTGAGGGGTATCCTGCAGCCAAGGACAAGGGCTTGAGAGGAACTCTCAGGCATGTTCAGCTAAGACCTAGAACCAAAGTTACCTGGCCTGTGGGCAGTACTTTCTTCCAACCTACTCCTCAAGCAACTTGGGGTCACCCTTAGCTCCCCTCCTCACCCATCTGTCTTTGAATGACCCTCAATGCACACGGCTTCTGCCTCCTGCCCTTGTGATTCAGATCTCACCACCAAGACAGAGCACAGTTCATAGCCCTGCCTTGCTTAAAACCTATCAGTGGCTCCCACCGCACATGGAACGAAATCCAAGTGCCCAGCCCCTCGGTCACCCCCATCCACTTCCCGATCGCTCCCCGTGGCTGGCAGCAGAGCCTGCTCTTCCCCTGCTGCCACCCCCAGCCTCACGTGGGGCCCAGCATGAATGGGCCTGAGCTCCCCACTCTAGTTCCCACTCAGGGCAACACCTAACTCCACAGGGAGGTCTGGGTCTTTTCAGGGACTGTTTCTCCAATACTGGGCTATGTCCTGTCTGCATCCAAGGCTCCTAGGAAGTTCTGCAGAGGCCCCAGGGCAATCACCAGCTTAAGGGGGTAGAGTAGGGGGAACAGATAGTTAACTATCACCCCAGGTGACCTGCATGGGGCTCCGTAGTGCAGGGGCAAGGGCTGAGGCCTGGAGAAGGCAGGGACCTGCCCGGAGCCACTCGACAGGCCCCCAGCAGGCCAAAGCTGCTGAACTGGGCCATGCCCGGGCCCGAGACTGGCTCTGCCCCCAACTCCAAGTGCCCCGGGCCAGTGACCCCCTCGCTGAGCCCTGGCCACTGGGGGTAAAGCAGGTGTGTGGGGAGGATCCATCTCAGAGCAGGGCCTTGGCTGCGCTCAGTGCTCTCGACAGCCCGCGAGGAGCCGAAGCTGGGTGAGGCCCAGCCATGCATCCAGGCGAGCGCTGGAGCGGCCTCCTTGGAGGTGAGAAAGGACTGGTTCACTGTTTAAACCAGCTGAGATTTCTCACCGTCCAGCAGAACGACTGGCCGAGACTGTGAGATGGGGGAGGTGTCTGTGCCATGGGTGGCCTCTGCCTCCCCACCTGCCCTGCTCCCTTCCCCGAGGCTGCGATGCCCACGGACTTGGGTTCAGGTCAGGGAGCCCGGGGCCCCCACTCACCGTTACTGTGATTTCCTGTTTGGAGGGAGGCAGAGGGCTGCAGGTTGCTGCCCAAGGCCCCGTATCCGCGGTAACTGTAGTTGAGGCCGCCGTTGACATACACGGGGTCCTGGGAGTAGGAGGAGGCTGGCAGTGAGTAGGTGGAGTGGGTGATGGCTGCAGAGTCCCGGGAGTGCTGCTTGTCCAGGGCAATGGGCTCATCCTGCAGAGCGGGAGGAAAGCGCTAGGGAACCGAAGGGTCCCGACAGTTGTCCCTGGGACCCAGTGCTTTGACCTATGGGACTCTGCTCATCTCTCTGGGGGGCAGATTTGATCCTGCCTGGCTAAAAAACCCTCTCAGAAAGAAGGAAATCTGGCCATTTGTAGCAACGCGGATGGAACTGGAGGGTGTTATGCTAAGTGAAATAAGGCAGAGAAAGATACCATATGTTTTCACTCATGTGGATCACGAGAAACTTAACAGAGGACCACAGGAGAGGGGAAGGGGAAGAAAAAATAAGGAGAGGGAGGCAAACCATAAGAGACTCTTAAATACTGAGGAGTCTGAGGATTGATGGGGTGGGGGAGGGGGGAAATGGGTGATGGGCATGAAGGAGGGCACTTGTTGGGATGAGCACTGGGGGTTATATGGAAACCAACCAACTTGACAATAAACTATATTAAAAAAAAAAAAACAAACAACAAAAAAAACCCCCTCTCAGAGGCCAGACTCCCTAGGCCTGTGAAGCCTGTGGGCCCTCTGACTTTCCACATCTGCCCCACGTCAGCTGCCCCACCGCGGCTCCATCTGGGTCCCAGGGCGGCCTTCCCTCTCTCCCTGTACCCAGCTGTCTGCAGCATGACTGACAGTCACCCTCTCACCCCCGCCGCCCCGGGAACGACGCCCAGGCGGCGGTGGGTAAGCAGGTACCTGGGAGGACTGGTAGATCTCCAGGCGCATCCTTTTGGCTGCTTTCCTCGTCTCGCTCTCGCAGGCCGCTGCCAGGATGTTCTCTGCCATGGCCGAGGTCAGGTGGGGAGGTGTGGGTCTCGTCTGCAGGCAGAACAGGGATGAGGCCGGTGCTGGGGCTTACCGAGACCCTACCCCGGAAGTGGGTGGTACAGGGCTGGGGTGTGCGCTCCAGGACTGTGCTCTACGGAACCGTGTAATCTGTCTGGGCCTCAGCTTCCCTCCTCTGAGAATCAGGGATCCTGGTTCCTGCTTCCAGGGGTAGCGGGAGGGTCAAGGGGAAGTGCCTGGCCAGGGGGCCACTCAGGAGCCCCCGGGGGTGTGGTGCAGAGGGAACAGGTGGGCCGGGGACGAGGGGCTCACCATCTCCATGCCGTTCTTCTTCATGCGCCGGCAGGACTTGAGGTATGTGCGGATACGCTTGCGGGCCCGCTCCTGGAACTCGGGGAACTGCCGGCTGCAGGACTCGATGATGGCCTGGATCTTCTCCTTGGGCTGCTTGGAGATGGGCACCATGCGGTCCAGGTTCTCGTCCACAAAGAGACGTACAAACATCTGTGGGAGACACCGGCTGTAGGAAGGGCTGCCTCGGCTGTGGCCCCGGCCCTGCCCGTCCCTCACTGGCGCTCACATTGAAGGCCTTGAGGCGCTCAGGGTCCATGCCCTCAGAGTCGTTCATCTTATCGTTGTCCTCATGGTCATCATGGTCGTCGTCGTCGTCATCTGCTGTGGGGGCCCGGCCTACCGTCAGGTCCTCAGGGCAGCCACTGACCTCGGTCTTGATGGAATCATAGCTCCCGGAGCTGTAAGGGGGCGACTGAGAGAGGGCAAGGGCCAGAGGGTCAGACCAGGCCCACTCTTGGTCTCCCGACAGCCACGGAGAGCTCGGGGACAAGGGTGGTGAGCACAACTGGCCGCGGCGCTAGCCACAGTGTTGAGGTCCTGTGTCGCCTCCCCTCCCCACTCCCTTCACCTGAGGAATGGAGATGCCCAGTTAGGTAGAGGCCTGGGCCCATGAGAGCGCTTTACTCAGCAGCAGTGCCCATACCACGACCTGCTGCATCATGTGGGGGCCGGGCAGACATAGGAAGGGTTCCCCACCTCTTCTGGTTCTGCCAAGACTGGTTCTGCTTTGGGGTTTCCCTCCCCGGTCCCCAAGGGGCTGCAGCCTGGGTTGGCAATCGAGCTGTTACACCGGCAGCGAGTGCGCCGTCTGTCAGGGAGAAGGAGCAGACGGACAGGCTGGGAGAGGGAACCAGCCAAGGCCACAGGTCCGTTGGGCAAACTGTACTGCCGACACTCTGAGGCTGGGGTTCCCCTGTCTGCTGCCACTCCCTGGGAGACACCACGGGCCCCAGCACACGGGTGTGTGTGGAAAGGGGGGTGGGAACCAGGCCCAGTCCACCAGGCAGTCACCCTGTTGTACAGCAGAGGAGGAACCCAGCTGCCTACTCCCTCCCCACAGCCGCTTCCTAGCAGAAGCCTCTTTTTGTGGGGATCCCGGCTCTTGCTGAAGAGCAAACGGATGAAGATGGGTACGGACTCGCGCCCAGTCCTGCTTCGGCTGCCACCACCAGGACTCTTTGTGACCGTCCCACAAGAGGGGTGACTCAGCTCTTGGTGCACACACAGACTTCAACGGGCAGAGACCCCTAGGTGCTCCGGCCGGGTCATGACAGACTCTCAGTGGAGAGGCAGCAGACAGTCCCACCTCGAGCTGCTCCTTAGCCCAGTCCTCTGCCAGGGCCAGAGGACATAGAAACCACAAGACACAAGCTGCTGGTGGTACGGGCGCTCCCATCTCGCTTCCGTGGCCCACACGCGTGGCCTGAGCTCGTGGCGGCAAACTCCCCTCGGCAGCTCAGTGCAGAGGGCGGGCGGGTCTGCCCCTGGGCTCAGGAGAGGAGGGCCGTGCTCTGGCCAGGACCTGCTCTGTGGCCTGAGCTCAGGCACGCAGGGACAACTGCACACCCACTCAGCAGTACGGAACCCTCCCGTGGCACAGGCCACAGGGGCAAGCACTGGCACCTGCCCTACACCCTCTGCAGAGGAGAAGGCCCCGGAAGGGGACGGAAGCTGCACAGGGGTACATGGCTGGCGCGGAGGGGTGCAGGGCTCCGATAAGTCACCTCTGGCCCCCCAGCAGGAGAAAACGCTCCCGAGAGTTCGTGTGCCCAGTGATGGCGTGCACCAGCGCAGGAAACCTCAGTGGCCCAGAGCAGCTTGTGGAAGCATGAGTGGCAGCCCCAAAAGGCAGGAGGGAGTCCCCAGTGCAGGGGCACCCCTTCTGGCCAGACTTCCCTGCTGGCCACCCCTTCCCCCACATAGCTTGGCCTACTGAGTGTTGAACATTCACATCCCTGGGCCTTCAGAGGCCTCATTCTTTTTCTGCACCATCTGTAAAATGGGGACAGACATGCAAAGGGAACTTTGTGCTGACTGTGGCCACTTGCTATAATTTGCAGGAGACTCCGTTCTAGGGGTTGAGGAGAATAGGCCACACATCATTCACCACCTTCACTAAGGTGGGGCCAACCCCTCTTTACAGATGGTGACACAGGCTCAGAGGAGGGAAGGCCTTGCTTGAGGTCACACACCGTGTGATTGCTTATTCCAGAGCCTCCCCCCTGACTTGGGGTCACAACTCTGGGGACACACAATTTCATTTCTGCCTCACCCAACCCCGATGTGTACAGGAAGGAGGAGGCCCACAACCCTACACACCTCAGGGGTGGTCTTCACCCCGTACTTGACGCGGCTCCGCAGGCCATCGGTGCCACAGCCGTCTGAGGGGTAGGAGGGCGTGCCGAGCGCTGTGCCCGGTGGGAGCTTGTCACACAGGTTGATGGGCTGATCTTCGGAGGTGGCGGTGAAGTCCATGGGGGCCACGGCGCCGTTGCCATTCATCTCGGGGAAGGCGGGGTCGCCCTGCGTGCTGCTCGATGTGGACGGGTTCAGGGTGGAGGAGCCATTGCCGCTGCCACTCTCAGAGGAGGAGTCATCTGGAACGAGAGGCCTGGGCGTGAGGCTCCCCCCAGCACCTCCTGCCCCCAAGACCCCCTGGGGTCTCGTGGCCACGGCGGCCACAGGGAGTACTTGCCCCGTCTCGTCCTCACGGGCATCTCTGGGCAGGAGGTGAGCCCTGCTGTCCGAGAGGCTAGCTTTGCCGCTGCCCGGTGGAGGGGCAGGGGCCCTCGGCCTGAAGCAGACCATCGGGAGCGGAGCACCCACAGTGATCTGCACTCCACACCCATGACGCCCCATCCAGGCTCAGGGAGGCCCAGCTTCAAGGGCCTGGGAGTGAGTGGCTGCAGCCCCAGGTCTGGGCGGCCTGCTGCACGTCAGGGGTCCTTGGACACCCAGAGGTGGCTTGGGGTCTGACAGGCATCCCTCCACTTCCTCTAACTCACCACTGCCCTACCCCTTCACACCCTCTCCCCACAGTGGGCTCTCAACTTCCTTCATCTGCCTAAGGAGAATGGGATAAGGGGCGCATTGGGACCCCTGCCCCCCAATTACCCACTCCTTCCTGCAGGCCGGCCCAGCCTAGTCCGGACAGCTTACGCACAGGCAGTGCTCCCCCAGAGCTGCCTGCTGTGTAAGGCCAGCTGGCCTTTGACATCCTGAGCCAGGGCTCCAAGGCTCTGGGGTTTGGCTCCAAGGCTCTGGGGTTTGCGTTCCTGGCATCTCAATAGGCTACTGCTACTTTCCAGAGGTGACAACCCAGCAAAGCTCTGCCTAGGGCGCCCCCTGCTGCGGAGAGCACAATATTGCCTGGGGGATCTGGGAGGACAAACTTTAACTAAGGGGCTAGACATTTTCAGATAAAATTCCAGGCCCCTCTCCCCAATCCAGGCCTAGCCTCCTGCTTGATCAGCTGAGATGGCGGAGGCCGAAGCTTGTTGAGCTCCCGGGGTCACTGTCAGGTGAGTACCGTGTGGTTCCCGGTGGCGCCCAAGTGCCCCGGGGCTCGGCACTAGCACCCAGAGCTGGTGGGGAGGAGCGACCACAGTGAGCCTAGACCGCATCCCCGGCCACCCCTTCCCCCAGGCCAGGGTCGCGCAAGACCCCACCCCCACTCTCCCAGCCAGCAGATTATGAAGATTTAGTCCCCGGGGCTGGGCATTGGGCACGCGCACCGCCAGAGCGTCCCCATGGCGACCGAGCGGCTCTAGCGCCCCAACCAATCGCTGGCCTCTCGGCTGCCCGGGGGCGGGGCCGGGCTGCCCATCAAGCAGCCGAGCCCCGGGCAGAGGGGGATGGGAAAGGCCGTGGTGAAGTGGCACCCCTCCCCCTCGGCTGCCGCAGGTCCCCTGGGCCAGGCTGCCCCTCCTCCTCCTCTTCCTCCGGGAAGCCACCACTCCCTTCATCCTCCTGCAGGTCAGCTCCAGGCTCTGCTCAAAGCTGCCCCACAGTTCCCTGCCTGCTCAAGGGCACCCCAAGAACCTTCAGGACCTCGCCACGCGTCCGCTGCCCCCCTCCTCCTTCATCAAGATGGGCCTGGTTTTCCCCCCAGAAGGATCTCCAGCGACCAATGCAGATGTTGGTGGAATGAATAAATTGCCCAGCAGGATTTACTGAGCACCTACTGCATGCCGGCGGGTCCCAGGCTGGGGAACAAAGTAAAGATGGCAACAAAGGTGCTAGCCCTTCTGGAGGGACAGATGCTCATTAGGGAACCACAGGAAAGTGGCTGCCCTCCCTCCCCTCATCACACCCTCTCCACCCCACCCTTTTCCAGCACCAGCCTATTCCTGTTCTCCAAAGACCCCTGACTACTATCCTCCAGACCCGGGGCGGGTGGGTTCTCAGTCCCCTGGCTTCTGTAGTCCAGGTCCAGCCCCCACCCTCATGGCAGCCGCGGGGCCTCCTATCTCCAGGCCTCCACTTGGGCTTGGGCTTGGGCTCTGCTGGCCACCTGCCATGTTGCTTCCAGCTCAGAAAATTTCAGTCTACCTTCAAGGCCTAGCTCAGAGCTGCCTCCCCAGGGCAGGCTGCCTCTTCCATCGTCCCTGGGAAGGAGTTACAGCCCCAAGGCCTGTCCCTCCTGGGGCTACTTTGCCCGGCCCCGGCTGAGTCCTTATAGCTGCCCACCTCCCATGGGGCAGCCCCCACACACGCAGGAGTCTCTTCTGGAGCTGAGGAGCTGGGAGGCAGGGACAGGCACCCACACTGACCACGGGAGCCCCTGTTTGCTCTGGCAGGTGCCCATTCTTAGCCCCCCCCCTCTAGGGGAGACTTCACAGCCTGGCATCCCTACTGGGCCAGCTGCTTGACCTTGGAGGGCTGTCTTCCTCTCCTGGAAGGAGGGGTTGCTAGGAGGGCACCATGCTCTGCTCGCAGCGAGCCAACTGTCCCAGCACATGGGCGTCAGGCCCACGCCTCCTGCAGTGCCTCACCCGTGCACAGGTCCACAGGTGGCACCCAACCACCTGCCTCTCTGACTGGGTTTGCTCCTGGGAGGATGGACCTCCCTTGCCCTGTACCTGTGGTGGAAGGGGGTAAGGGGACACACGTGTCCCAGCCCCGCGCAGCTCAGGAGCCCAGGGCGGCCTCAGGGCTGTGCACCGTGCTGCTCGGCCTGACAGCCACAGGCACCGGCTCCCACCGCAGCGCGGCCCCCTTTCCCAGTGCTCCGAGGCTGCTGTAGTCCAGGGAGGGAGGGGGCTGGGCAGGTGGGACCGGGAGGTACCAGGAGTCCAGACCATGCTTTCCGAGTCATTAGAAGAAACCAGAAATCTGCACCATTATGTACATATCCCGATTTTAAAACATTAATGACCGACTTACGTTGTTTCCATTTTGAAAGACCCTGCCAAATAAATGGATAAAACTAAATGTGGTCTATCCGTGCAATGGAATATTGTTCAGCCCCGAAGAGGAATGAAATACGGTCACATGCTACAACATGAACTCTGAAAGCGTTACGCTGAGCGCAAAAAGCCAGACACGATGGGACAAATGCTGAATGAGTCCCCTTCTGTGCAGTGTGCAGATCAGACAGACACATACACGGAAGACGTTCCGGGCCACCAGGGGCGGGGGGAGCCAGGACGAGGCTACTGCTTAATGGATATAGTTTGGGGTGAGGAAAACAAACCATATTTTGGAAATAATGGTGCTGGTTGCCCAACACAGTCACTGTGCTTAATGCTGAATTGCACACTTAAAAATGGTTAAAATGTAACATGAAATTTTTATGTTATACACATTTTATCACAAAAATCCCCCCAAACAAAAAGAACCCCAAAACCTTGAGCAGGCCAGTGGGCCCCAGTTCACAAGCTCTGTTCCCACCTCCTCCCCCCACAGGCCAAGGCTCTCCCACCTCCACACCTTGCCCAGGGGCAGGGGAAGCTGGCCGCGCACAGCCCACCTCCGAGCACGTGCCCCCCCCCAGTCATTCTGCTGGGGCCACCCTCAGCCTGCATGCCCACCACCCGCAGTGCCACCCACTCATGGGCTCCCTCGAACTCGGGTCCATTTTTTGCCAACTGGAGAGGCCGTGGGTTTTACGCAGAATGCACAGGGGCTGTGGAGGGGGGTGGACATGGGCTGTGTCACCTTGAAGGTGCCACTTTACCTCCTAGAGCCTCGGTTTCCTTTCCGAATGCATGTCATGTCAGTAAAACGGGATTCATGGGGTGTAGACAATACTGGTAGAGACAGTAGGCGCTAAAAAAGAAAAAGCTGGTTCTCCATTCCCCACTCTCTTCCGTCATAGCTCATCCGCTTCCTACACGTGGGGAGTTCAGGGGGCCCCTCGAGAGCCCGGCCGGGTACGAAATCGGAGGTGGGCACAGGAGGAGGAGGGGGAGGCCAGAGCCCGCAGATGCTCTTCCCACCCTTGTCCCTTCCCTGCCCCAACACTTAGTGGTTTCAGGCCCATGCAGGGTACTGGGGACACAGCAGTGGAAAGAGGGTGGTCACTGTCCTGGGGACTCATACTCCAGTGAGTACAAAACCACACACGGGGTTCTAGAAGAGACTGAGCTCCAAAAAGAGAGTTGTGAGCTTTCTGGCCCTTGAGCCCTGACCGCAGGGCCCCATGTCCAGAACTCATCCCAAGGAGAGTGGGCCACTATGAGGGAGGAAAGAGGGGGAAATGCTTTTTGTGAGCAGCAGCCCATGGAAGGAGCCTCACAGGAGGATGCTGAGGAGGCCCTGGGACTAGGGAGACGCCCCCTGACCCGGGGGGGGGGGGCAAAGGTGCTGCTGGGGGGTGAGCGTATCAGCCCATCAGCCACCCGCCCCAGGCAGTGGCAGCTGCGTGGACAGAGTTCATGGCTTCCTAAGTGGGAGCCAGGCTCCCTCCAGAGGGGGCCCTTTGCTGACACCCACTCTAGCTGTGCCAGCTGCGTACCTTTTCACTTGCTGTTCCCCCTTCCGACACACTGTTCCCAGCTTGCTCTCCCCTTCAGGGATGTGCTCCAAGGTCACCTTCTCCGTAAGACCTCCCTGCCCCCACTCTGACAGGCTGACCCCTTTACCTACTTTTTCCAGACCATTTTAATCACCTTCTCACATACGGTGTCTATGGCCTGTGCCCAGCACCCCCTCCCCGTGTAAGCTGCCCCAGCCCTGCAGACCCAGGGTTAGCAGGGCTGTACTGGGTGGGCCCACATCATTCCTGCCTCTCCAGACACCATACCCCTTCCTCCGGGGAGGGCACCATGAGTCTTCCAGGGTAAGTATGCGCCCCATGCCTGGCCAGTCAGCACGGCCCATCCCGGCGGTCAGTGGGCCTGTGACCTAGCTGGACCCGTGAAAGTGAGTCCTGGGGCTCTGGCTGAAATGTTGGGAAAGAAGTGCTCCCCCGAACCCCCAGGGCTGCGGAGCCCATTCGGCAGGGCTGAATAGCTGGAGGGACAACCCCCCCTTCAGTCCATCCCTGCCTAAAGCCAAAGAAGAGCCCAGACTTCTTGGTTACAGGAGCCAACAGTCTGCTTACCGGGGAAGGTAGCCGGAGTCCCTGAGCGATCCTTCCTGTGGGAGGGGCCCAGGGACGGGCGCCCAAGCCAGGCTGTCCCTCACTGTGGCCCAGCACAAGCCCTGGGTCTGTCCCCCTAGCCCAGTCCTGAGGTGGCAGGTACCTGCAGGAAGGGCTGGCGGCAGCCCCCACCCCTGCAGCCTGGCACCGTTTGGGGAAAGAAGGAGCAGAGAGAAGCGTCAGTGCCCCAGGCTAAGGCAAGCTGGGCTCCTGTCCGCTCCCAATTCCTCCCTCCTCCCCACGCCCTCCAAAAAAGTGTGATTTAAAGGAGACACAGACATGTACTCAAACCCGTGCCGAATGAGGCCAGCGGGGCCAGGGCAGGGGGAGCAGGTGTGGGCCTTACTGTCTCCTGACCTTGGGCACAGCCCGCCTCCTTGGCTCCTCTTATCTGCAGTCCAGGGAGTTGCCGCTGACGCCCTCTTGGGCTCTGACACTTTATGACCCTATGAAAGAACCCAGCTGGCCCCACGGGCCGCAGGGGCCCCGACACATGGGGTGTGGGAGTCGGGCCTCCAGGGCACAGGCCTCCAGCCTCGGGTCTCTCTGGGTAGACACATGTTCTGGTCCAAACCGTCCCAGACCCACCTGGAAGTGACCCTGCAGTGCCCGCCGGGTCCTCATCTGTGCTGCTGTGGCGGGACAGACACCCCACTCGAGGCCAGGCTGCCGGGGCCTAGAACAAGGCCAGTGGGACAAGACTGCCCCCGACCTGTGACTGTGTGAGCAGCAGAGGGAAGGGTGTGCTGAGTGGCCTCGGGGAAGCAGCTGGGGGACGCACCCCTTCTCCACAAAGCGAGGCCTCCATGGCTCCGGCGGAGGACAACTCCCCACCCGGGCAGGCCGAGGAGCCCACCACCTGTGCCCGGAACGCCTCGGGCAGGGAAGGACCGCGGTGCCCGTCTATTTAACGTGGGGCAATGTGCTGCTATTCAAATGGGGGAATTAGTGATGAATGGGGGAAATTGTTCCTCCCTCTGTCCCGTCTCCAGAAGGAGACAAAAACCCCTTTTACCTCGGCAAACAATGCCCTTATGTGGGCGCCAGCGCCCCGCAGCCCGCACAAGCCCGGCTCTGTGTGAGCCGCCAATCGCCACACCGGGCTCCGGGGCCACAGCCAGCGGCACCCTCTCCCAGAGGGTGACCCGCACCAGCTCCCGAGGCGGGCTGGGACAAGGTGGGAGGACGCCCCGTCACCGAGACCACGGGCCCGGCATGTGGCCACGCCGTGCCCGGTGCAGGCTGCCTTCTGTGGCCAGAGGGGCGGCGGCTGAGGCAGCACCCCCTCCTCCGTGGGCTTCTGTCACAGCAGCGGCCAGGCAGGGGAAGGGAAGGGGCATCAATAATTCACACACAAAAGAGCTGGGCTGGGGGGAGGAGGAGGTAGGGTACAGAGTGCTGGAGCCAGCAGCCCCACCGTGGGCCGGGGCGGGTAGACACCAGGGCAGGCCGTGCCTCCTCCTGGGCCACGCTCTGGGAGCCCTGGCTCTGCTCTGATTTTGGGTGTGCACCTCACCAGGGCCGGTCCCCGCCTGCTCTGACAAAGGCCAGTGGCCTGGGCCATGTTTACATGATGCATAGTTCCCAGGAGCACCAGGCTCCTGGCAGGCTACCCCGCTCTTCCTCCCGGAAGGAAGGGGGAGGGTCTTGGGGTCAAACGGGGGACACAGAGGAGTCAGACGAGGCGGTCTCACTGGGATCCCACCATCCTGGGTGACGGGGCCACACGGGGTGCCTGCCCCGCAGTCTGGCCGTCAGGCCCCTACTCGCCACCATGCTCCGCTCTTGCCTCATGCCACCGGCCCAGGGACGCCGGCACCTCTACTCCACAGCATCTACCCGGCCTTTTGTGGGTCGTTCCTTAAGCAGGCACCGACGCCCGGGCCCTCAGCTAGAGCAGCGCTGTCCAACAGAAACAGAACGTGAGCCCGACATGGAGGTTCCCGTTTTCTAGGAGCCACATTTAAGAAGTGAAAAGAAACAGAGAATGAATTTTAATCATCTATTTTATTTAGCCCGATATAGTCAAAATCTTATTTTAACAAGTAGTCAATACCGTGTTAAAACGGAGCTACGTTACATTCTTTTTTTATGCTACATCTTTGAAACTCCGGGTGTATTTCACACATGCAGCAATTTGCAGGGGCCTTTCCAACAGCCACCTATGGCTATAGTATCAGACAGCGCGGACCTAGGTTCTCCCCTAAAACTGAAAAACTGTCTCTCGGTGTGGGAGCCCCTAGTGAGGTGTCTGACCCACAGATGAGTCTTAGGAGCAGGGGGCCAGAGCAAGGCTGGCCTCAGGGCACTGGGGACGGCTGCCACCTTTAGCGGGGGAGATGCCAAGTGTCAGGCGCCAGGTGCACTCCCTGTTCCTGATCCGCACCAGCACCACCAGCAGGCACCAGGGAGGAGCCAGGGGCTCCCCGGAGAAGTCATCGGCGATCACACGGCCTGTGTGGCAAAGCCTGGATGGGCCCCCGATTCCCCAAGGCACCCGCCCTCTTTCTCCTCTAGGCCTCCACTTGCCCATCTGTACTATGGGACGGCCCCCACGTCGGCCGCCGCCCCACTCCCTTCGGCTTCTCCCCCTATACACACCGGTCAGATATGCCCAGGGGGAGGCGCTCCCACTACAGACAGGCTGGGTCTGTGTCTCCCTGGCCGCACCCTCTAAGTCAAGCACGGGCAGTGAGAAATCCATGCTAACTCAACGTACAGAGCTCCAGCCAAGAGGCCCACTGCACCCACCTCCCCCTGAACAAATCATGCATTTGGAGAGCAAACGGAGCCACTTCAGGCCACCGTATGTGAATGATTCACGGGGCAGGGTCCGGGCCCCGAGGCCTGTGCGTGTGTATGCATGCGTGTGGTGTCTGAGGGCCCTGGAAGGCCCTCCACCAGCCCTCCTGGATGCCAGCCTGGGTTTAGTCCACCCCAGTCCTTAGGTCAGAATGATGACGCCACTGTGGCTCCGGTCACTTCCTGGTTCCCGAGGAAGCCGCCCTTGGACAGGCTGCGGCGGCCATGCCTCTCCTGCACAGCCCCCCACCCACCCTGGGCATCCTCTCCAGCGCAGCAAGGACTGGATCCACAGGGAGCTGGGGTCGAATGCATCCTAGACTGAAGGGCAGGAGAGCAGGACGGCTCTGACCTTCCTGACGGCCCAGCAGACGCAGGCTAATCTCCCAGGTGTGCCCGGGGTGGGGGGATGTCGCACTCTCCCTTAGCAGGTCAACCTCACCACCTCGGGCTCGGGAGCCTGTCCTGCTCTAATGTCCTCACCGGGCATCTGGGGGCCTGAGACCCTGGCAGCCCGCACAAGGCCAGGGCTGTGCAGGCCCGGCCTGCTCCTGGGATAAAGGGATCCCTCGGTGCTGTCTCCCGGCCTCTCTCACCCCTCAGTGGCCGGAGGCCAGGACAGCCTAGCATTGTCTGTGCAGACAGCAACCCAGCTGATGATGGACACTTTCCTGTGACCCAGGACTGCCAGGGTGGCCCACGGCCAATCCCAGGAAGGACTTGGGCCCCAGCTCTCTGTTTCTTGGGGGAGGGCAGAGCAGGGGGATCATTCCGTGTGGATGTTTGGAGCCTTGACTAGGAGCAAATAGCTCGTGCTCTGGAAGGAGGGAGAATGACCTGTGGCCAGAGAGGATGAGGCCCAGACCCAGCTTCCGGCCTTACCTTGGACAAGAAGGGTCAGGGCTGGCCAGGACCAAGATGAACAGGTGTGAAAGAGAGAAAGCCCAGTTTTAAAAGCTCACTGCAGGACAAATCCCTCAGGAGCCACCCCCGGCGGCCAGGGCGTAAAGGCCACAATCCTCCCCCGACGTTGACAGTGACCTGGGTGGATACCCAACCACAGGCGCTGGGGCCCCAGAGAGTTGGCTGTCGCAGGCCATGAAGCTCCAACCCCAGCAGTGGGCCTGCAGGAGGGCGGGCACCATCCGCAGGGCACACTAAGTGTCCGGGGCTCAGGGGCGGTGCTGGGGACTGGCTGGGCCCGAATGGCCCTGTCCCGACTCCTACTCAGCCCTTCCTCGTGAGCAGTGCAGCCCCCGTCCCTTCCCGTGCACGAGCGGCCTCCACCCCTTGCCGGAACCCTCCCGTGGCATCCTCAGTGCCCAGGGGCCTTCTCTGTGGATTGCAGAACATCTCACAGCTGCCTGCCGGTGTGGACGCCTGGGGACAAAGTCAGCTGGATCCAGGGGCAGGGTCTCGGAGGACACAGGGTCCCCGACACATATAGGCGGGGTGTGCGACAGGAATACACAAGATCCCAGCTCTCTTTCCAAAGAAGCAAGGCTCTGGGGGTAGGGGGGGTGGGGGGTGGCGGGGGTGGAGAGCAGGGGCGAGGAACACTGGTGTGGCGCTGTAAAGAAGCTGTGGTCAGGACCACACGGGGACCTCGAGACAGAGGGGATGACACAGAGGGGATGACCCAGAGGGACCTGAACAGAGAGAGAGTGTGGATGGGACCAAGTGGGGCTGGCGAAGAGTCTGGAAATTGGGACCAGGGAAGAGGAGAAGCCTTCAGGCTTTCGAGGGAGGCCCTGACCTGCCGACAGCCCCCCAGCCCGCGCGTGCCAGCTGGCAGTGGGCCCTGGCACTCCAGCACAGCCCCTGTACCAGGCCCGCCACTTACACGGAAATGGCCCCATTTCAACTTTACACTGTTGAGCCTCCCTGTCCCAGGGTTGTGCTGGGCTCTCAATCGCCTCACCCCGCTCTCATCCCGCTGTCCAGCGAGGGCAGATCACTGGCCTCAGCCCCACAGCGAGGCACTAGGAGGAGGGAGTGGAAGCAGGGCTGAGCCTGGAGCAGGGCAGCGTGGCTACGGCCACCCCCTTCCCCTGCACACCGGGCTGCAGGGACACGGCGGGGGGGCATGCAGGGAGAGGCCCCGGCTGGTGAGGAAAGGAGGGACAGCACCCTGCTGCCTGGGCTGCATTCTGGGTAGTGGAGGGCCCTACCTGTCGGCAGGCAGGAAGCCTTGGTCTTCTCTCAAAAAGCCCCCCAGGACCTCAGGGCTAATGGTCACATTAGCCTGTCCTACGTCGGGCAGAAGCCAGGAATCAGAGCCAACAGCTTGCTGAAGACCACTGAGCAGGCCAGCTCAGGAGACCACGGCAGAGTGCCAGCGCCTGCCCACGGGGAGCCACATCCAAGCTGAGACCCGGCCCACAGATGTGGCCCCAACTCTCTCCATCCTCCTGGCCGCAGCCTCCCTGCCCCATCTCTCCTGGGGAGGTCTGGCGCATGTGACCCAGCAAAGCCCCAGCCCTGGCATTCAGCACCTTCCTCCCTGCCCAGCCCCCTCCTGACACGCTTGTTGCCTGAGCTTCCCAGGCACGCCTCAGGCCCACTGCACCTGCCTCCAGCATCGCACCAAATGCCACCCGCTTGCGCCAATGGGCTTCCTCTGCTCCCCCGTCTCAGCCACTAGCTGTTCAACAGCCATTTGTTGAGCACCTACCCCACGGTCAGGGCTGGGGAGAACACCCAGAGGAGGACACTCATTATGGTGCAGGGCCTGGACCCCGAGGATGCTCCCTGTGGCACCATTTGTGACAATGAAGAAGAGGAACTTGAACGTCCTTCCCCACAAGTGGCCCAAACGCCGGCTCCAGAGTCAGAGGGACCCTTGTGGTCTGGGCAAGTCACTTCCCCCTCAGGACAGGACATGTCCTTCCCGGTAGGAAAGGCACGGTCATAGCTCTGAGCACCCGGCAGGCTTGGGAATGGGGATTCCAGTCACTGGGATGACTGGACAGTCCAGAAAATGCCACATCACTGACAGGAGAGGCAAATGACATGAAGAAGGAAAAAGGTGGCTCTGGAACACTACACGTTCCCCCTGCCTTTGTTTGTCTGCTTGGTTTTTTTAAAAAAAACCAAGACTTATATGCATAGAAAAGACTGAGAAAAATATGCCCCAAATAGTGGTATTTACCCCTTTTCTTTTGCTCCATTTCCCCCCCTGAAATTTCTACAATACATGTAATATCTGTGAAGCCAGGGGAAACCTAAGACATGTTTCTACAGAGCCACACCTGCCCTCAGGAGGCTTACAGCCTGCCAGGGCTCCCACGTTCTTGAGCCTGTTCCCTTCTGCCCGACTCCTCAAAGACAGGAACAGGGGCTCAATCTCCCTGTGACCAATCTGATAAGAGTCCTGAAAGAAGCGTAGACCCCCTCCCCCCCAATGCCTTTGGTCATGGGCACTGCAGGGGAGGCTCCAGATCCTCCCATCTGCAGGCAGGAAGCACCGGGCTCCAGGTCATTGGAGGGAGAAAGGGGAGAGGTCCAGTGTGTCCCGTGGGCCTGGAGGGGCGGTCTCCTCTGAGAGACCCTGAAATGCCCCAGGAAGCCATACAGCTCCTGGCTGGGAATCCCCACCCCCACAAGCCTGCGGAAGACGGAAGACGAAGGAGCAGGAAGAGGGAAGCGGGACCCTCTGCTCTCCTCTGGTGCTGGCTTCCTGTCTGCCTGAGAGGTGAGTAATGTCCGCTCCCCCCCCCCCCACCCCGCATCCCTTCTGGAGGCCAGGCCTCACATTTTCCGTTCAGGAAGGGGCAGAGCAAGAGGCCAGTGGAGCCCATCAAGGGGAAATCAAGGAGCAGGCCCTAGCCCGGCCCCGCATCTGGAGCTCAGGGCGCCTGTGGGCCCGCCTTGCCCGTGTATGTGCTCTTGTTCACTTCTTCATTCACTCATTCATTTGACAGACAGTTGCCCCCATCTGCTCTGTTTCAGGCTCTGGGCTGGGTGCTGGGGTCCCAGCTTTCAGGGTGCTCGTGCTCTCTGGGGGAGAGATGGATGTTAGATAATCCCACTGACGGGGCATGATTACAGCCTGACAAAGTCTCTGGTCCCAAGTCAATGCCAGACTGCAGCCGGCTTCTCCCAGGCACCTTCCCTCTACCCCAGGAGGCACCGCCTGAGCCAAGTGTTTCCCAGGCACCTGTGATGTGCACAGAGCTCCATCTGGACTTCGAGGCCAAAGCCTCAGATGGGGCTTAGCTGTGGGTCCAGAAAAGACCCCGCCATGCGTGGGCAAGAGGCCGAAGCGGGAACAGCCTGGATCACTCTGGACCCAAGAAGCCAGGGCTTGGGGTGTGCGAGGGGAGGCTCTTTCGGTTCCCAGGCTCCCCCCTGCTCCATCTTCTGGGGAACTTCACACATGGCCACCACCTGCCGAGGCAGAAACAGGGGGGCAGCCTCCTTCGGCACCGCCTGAGTCTGGTCAGATCACCCAAATTCTCTTCCTCATCTCCCATGTCTCATGAGGTGGGGCAGGAGGTATGCTCACCCGAGGCAGCGACAGTCCCCAGCGAGGTAGCACCCCCCCACCCCGGCCCAGTGTCCGCTGCTGTGATTTCAGGGAGCCTGGAACAGCACCCAGAAAGGAGATCTGTGAAGTGCATCCTCGAAGGCAGTGGCGGGCTTGGGGGAAAAAGCACAACTGTGCATGTTTCAGGGCGAGCGCATTCCCACTCCCCACAAACCTCAGAGGCAAGCTCCCAGGGGTGAAAGCTAGTGTGCTAATTCATTTCTGGTCTCAGCCAGGGGACCCGGCCGGCCAAGACCCAGTCTTCATCTGCATTTGTTAAAATTTGAAAAGGGAGGGGGCGTGGTGGAGGGGAGGGGAGGGGAGGGGAAAGAGGAGGGCCCCAACACACACACCTACAGGTGTGAATGCCAGCATACCTGTCTTCCTGAAAAGGTTCTGGGCTGCATCACCAGCTGGCACAGGCAGCATGCTCCCTGGCACAGCCTAGGAAGTCCCCCCACTTTCTGGCTAAGGGAAAAGTCCCAGGTGCTCAGACTGAGGATGTCCTGAGGAACAAAGAACCCAACTTGTCCCCGACAAGGGTGGACCTGCATCCCTTCCGGATGGTGTGCTGGGGGTGGGGGGCGGTAGGTCTTGATAAATGTTTGTTTCTTTATTCATTCAGGCAACGAACATTCAGCAGGCCCCTATAACGTGCCAAACATACAGCTGGAGTCGCTGGGGACAGAGCAGAGCGCAAGACTGACAAGGTCTGTGCCTTGCAGGATGCACAATGGGGGCTTTAGGCCTCATCTTGCCAATCTGCCAGTTCCATGGAGGACCGAGGGCCAGAGACCACACAGCAAGCCACCACAGAGGGTTGTGGCTAGGTTCGGAGCCCAGGGTCGACCAGAGCCCCTGCCTGGCCTGGCCCCACCCCAGTCCTCCGTTAACAACGGGGGATACGAGAACACCCTGTAGTCTGGCGGTCTCCCGTTGATTCACTGATGGGAGCTTGTGTCTGCACCGTAAGCACCTTCAGAGAGGGGAGCTGGCTGCGAGCCACAGTGGGGGCTGGAGGAGGGCTCGAGGCCAGGCCCGTGCCCAGCCAAAACCCTATGGGAACCCACTGCTCTGGAGAAACACAGCAGTCACCAGCAGACCCGGGGCCAGCAGGGGCAGCAGAGACCAGGCCAGACAACTGGGCCTTCTCAAGGCCTGCGACCCCCTGCACTGGGTCTCGGTCGGCCTCTGGCCAGCACATCAGCCCACAGCCTCCAGACGCAGCCTCTGATTAAATAATTAAATTGATGGTATCACAGTCAACACCATCCTCCCTGTCTCCAGCTCTGGCTGCCTGCCCTGATAAACACCCTGGTATGGTCAGCAGGCCAGCCTGCTTCAGCCCAGTCCCCGCAACCAGGAGGGCCTGGGGGCGGCGGGAGAGGCGCGGGACAGCAGGACTACGCCCAGGGTCGGCGCCCCCCACCCCCTGTGAAGCTCTTGTGGGACCAGCCGCAGGATGTGCTGACCCCAGTCTCTCTGCTGCATCTTCACGAAGGGGCAAGCCCCAGGTAGCGGTGCAACAGAGGCCAAGGAAGCCCTGTGACCCCCACAGAAATACCCCCTTCTGCTGCCTGACCCTGGAGACTCCCCCCGGAGTGCCAAATCTCGCTGGGAGAGGTCTCCAACAAAAGAGCAGACTCCCATAGGAGGGCTTTGAGCAACAAGAACATAAGACTTTTTCAAGAATCAGTTGAGGGAATACGGCCCCCATTCAGTCCTACTACTCTGAGGTTTTGTTTTTGTTTTTGTTTTTGTTTTAATGTTCTGGATCCTTCTTGGGAAGGTATAACCCTATGCCCTTGGCTGAGCTCTGCTGGCGCAGCCCTTGGCGTGGCCTTTGGGTGTGGCCTTCGATCGGCTCAAATGAGGAGGGAGGTCAGCTGCTGGGCACTTCCGAGCCCCAGAGCCCCCGAGCCCCCAGCAGCATGTGGCTGCCCCCGCCCCGTGGGAATACTGGGAGGCGCTACTGGTCTGGGAGGCTCTGGTGGGGAGGCTCACAGCACGAGGGGGTCGTACTGACCTCACGAGGTGTCAGGGCACAAAAGTCTTTTCTTTCCCCAGCAGCCTTACACCCCAGTCCCCGCAGAACCACCCTCTGGGCTCCCCAGCCCCCGGCCCAGCTTCCCCAGCCACCTCCAGGCTGGGTCTCCTCCCAGACAAAGCCGGATTCAGGCCCGAGAGGGCAGTCGGGAGGCAGGCGCCCGGTTCTGCCATGGAGACGAACTTTGACCCAAACTGCAAGGCTCCTACCCCTTATTTACTCTTTAAGGCTAACCCGTTTCACAGAGTTAACATTACACCCCTTTTTAACCCTGCACTTCCCTCCCACATTCCAGGCCCGACCTTTGACCCTTCCCAATTGCTGGCTCTACACCCCAGATCTCTGAGGCTCAGCCCCCACCCCCAATCACCTCCCCAGAAACCAGAGTCCCGCCAGAGACACTGACCACAGGTGCCACCCCAGCCCCACAACTGCATGGGACCGACACAGGCACTGTCGCCCCAGAGCCCCGGCCCCTTGGGGGTTCCACACAGGTGCTCCAGAGTGGACCCCTGGGACCTGACTTCTGATTCCAACACTCCCATCCCAAGAAGAAGGCCTCTGTTTCGACGGAGGCCACAGGAAGCTGCCCGGCTGGCCCTGGAGGGCAGTGGGGGCCAGGGAAGAGGCCAGACGGCTCCTCAGCGGGGCCACTTCTCATCGCAAGGGGCTGGGGACGCACAGTGGACACAAGGTGACAGGCAGGAACCCTGTCCTATAGCCTCATGTTGAGCTGCAGAAGCCTAACTCTTGCTTTCACAGCGGGGCAGCTGAACTCTTCCGGGTCAGGCAACTGTTAGCCTTCCCAGACCTGAGTGGTGGTAACTTGGACATCCATATCCCACCAGCCTGGGATGGCTGCCAGGCTGCTGGCCCCTGAGAGCTCTATCTGTTTACCTCTGGGAGGCTTTGCTCTCCCTGCAGCCCGGGGCCGGGGTACTGGTGGAGATGCCGAGAACACCAAGGGCAGCTCTCAGCCTGGGCCTGGGCCACCCTCAGGCCTCGGCCCAGATTCCTAGGCCCCTGCAGGCAGGCACGGCCCCTCCCCCACTGGCCCCCAGGAGACACTCACCGTCCTCTTGGCTGTGGAGGTTCTGAGGGCTTCGCATCCTCTCGTCCTGGCTGGGACTCAGGCTGGAGGCCAGGTGTGGGTCAGCTGACATCCATGTGGAGTCGTTCATATCAAAATCTTCACTGCTCACAGAAGTTTCATCCTGATCGGGGACAAAGAAGGTGGATGTTTCAACAGGGACAGGCTCTGTGTGGCCCCAAGGCAGCATTCTGGGTGAACCCCAGGGCCAGTGGGCATTGGAAGCCCCCAAACCTGGCCCCCGTGCAAGTGGTCCGGGCTCTGGTTCCTGTCGGAAGCCAGGGCTGAGGGCCGGCGCTGTCTGTAATTGAGACAATTATGAGGTCTCGCATCCTGTAGGGCGGATAGCAGGGCCTGGCTCTTACCCTCGTGAGCCAAGGTTGAAGGAGTGCTGTAAACAAGGGCCACCGCTCCCCGCCCCGCTCCCCGCCCCGCAGCCCCGGGAAGAGGGCTCGCCCTGCACAGGGACGGGTGGCCGAAAGTGGGTAGCAAGACATGCGGACACTGGCGAGGCCAAGCCGACCGCCCCCACTAGGGCTGCTGTCTGACTCGGCTCCGTGGAACATGCATGGAATTCCTTTCTCCCACTCCCCCAGCCCAGAGGACATTTCTGTCTTCCTCCTTCCTAACCTTTGCTGTGCTTCAAAGATAGGCTCTTGGGCAGCTTCCAGGGCTGGAAAGGCCAGCCCCCGGAGTGCAGAGAAGGAAGGGGGTGGGGTAGGGAGGGCTCGGTCCAGACCGCAAAGGGGGTTTGGCTCCAGGGCCTGGGGGGCCCGCCAGGGCCTTCCAAACAGCCGGAGGGCCTGCTGGAGAGGACCACGCCTGCCTCCTCTCCCCTGGCTGGCTTCCGTGAGCCCCTGGCCAGGCATCTGGGAACCCCCAGGGCGGGGCCCCTTCAATCCAGCCCTCCAGTGGGAAGGGACCCCACCTCCTTCTGGCCCAGCCTCTTTCAGGAGCAGCAAGCAACTGTGTTTGGGAGCTGGCTGTAAAATGCAAGAAAGATGACCCAGCAGCTCCCCCCCTCAAGCTGGCTTTGCCCCCTCCCCTCTCCCCTCTAGCAGGATACAATGGCATTTGTAGGCGCCCGGTAAGGACCTCTGGCAGAGCCCCCCCAAAAAAGCTTCCCCTCCAGGGCCCCCTCACAAATGACTCTTTCATAATGAGCAAACACACTTTGGTTCGAACTTTCTTCGGAGGCTGTCCCTGAGGCAGACACATCTGTTCTCCAAGTGCTAGGGAACCAGCATGGATTATCCGCCCCTCCCCCACGATGCTGGGCTGGCAGGGAGTTTCCTGGAATTTACAGCTTCTGTGCAGCCCGAGTGTACCCTCTGCGCCCGAATGCACTACGCCAGCTCTGCCCAGCTCAGGGGTCCCCACGAGGCACACCCAGAGCCTCAGGGGACAGAGCCCAAGTGTCCTGTGCTTTCTGCCCCTCCCGCCCGCCCCCACACTTCCACTCACCCTGCCTCCCTTCCACTGGCCGCCCTGCTCTGCTCGTTGCGCAGGAGCACATCCACCCAGTCTTCCTTGGGTGAAAACCCGCTCACTCACTTCACGCACACTACGTTCTCATACCCGGAGGGGCACACACGTTCAAAAGGCTGTCTCTGCACAAAAGGCACAAAGGGACATCAAAACTTTCTCCTGCGCTCCCAGGAAGGAACTTGAGAGTAAGAGGGGCGGCTGGCCGGAGAGAAGACCCTTGGAGGCGCAGGGCCCATGGAGGCCTCGCTTGGGCCGCTTACTCCTTGCTGTCCTCCTTGCTGACTGCCCAGAGCACACTGTGCTCAGGGCCTGACCTGAGGGAGGAAGCTTCTCCCAGCTCTTGGGTGTTGTTGAAACACCCATGATTTATAAGACTGAATCGATTAACATCCGGAAGCGCCATCTACTCAAAATGCTTCATGTAGTCATTCACCAAGCATTTACTGAGGACCTACTATGAGCCAAGCACTTTCTGGGTGCTGGGGAGCAGTGGACAAGGCAGAGCCCTGGTTCTCTGGCACTCACTGTCCAGCAGGGAGGAGAGGGACAATCAGCAGAAAAACACCTAACGGCTGCGGTGAGGAGAGCTGTGGAGCAGAACATAGCAGAGCAGGCGGGAGAGGGGCCTGCGTGGCCGAGTTTGCCAGGTGGCCAAGGAGGGCCTCGTCGGTTAGGAAACATCTGAGAGGAAGCCGCAGGAAGTGAGGAAGGTTACCGTGCCGGAGTCTGCACAGGGAGCCTTCCAGGCACCGGCACATGTGGGTGGGTAAAAGGAGCAGCCAGGAGCCCAATGTGGCCAGAGGGGTAGGCCAGGGGCGGTGGCGCCACACTGGAGTGTCCCCTCCCAAGGTGCGCATAAGCCTGGGCGCGGCAGGTCCACGGAGCACACAGGGTTCTCCGGAGCACACAGGGCTCTCACCCAGGAGCAGGGGGGAAAAGTCATAACCGCTGGATGCAGCGCTCAAGGTGCCCACGCTCTACCCTCACTCCACCGAGTTTAAAACGTCAACAGACACCAACGTTCATTAGGTGCCAAGTGCTCCCCTTGGATCGACTCATTTCATCCTCCCCACAGGCCCACCTGCGGGCCTAATGAAGGTAGGTACATTTATCGGCCCCATTCTACAGATGAGAAACTGAGGCTCCAAGCAGTTAAGGCGACTGCCCAAGGTCATGAGCTTACAAGCGGCAGAGCCAGATATGCACAATCCTGAAGGCCCAGACACGCCCTCCTGCCCGCCTTGGCCGGCTGCCCCCTGAGCGGGACACCCACCGTCCTGTGGCACCCCACAGTGCAAGTTCTGAACGCGTACCTGTCTTGCCTACCAACTCCGGCTCAGTCTCCATCACTCGTTCTTCTTACACAATCTGTCTGTACCAGCAGCCCCCGCAGTCAGGCACACGCCCCTCAGCTGTGGCATGTCGACACACTGTGGGGCTCTGCCCTCAGTTTCCCCAGAGAACCTTATATCCTTGCAAGGGCGGGGGACAGGCTGTGTGTTTCCCGGACCCCCCCCCCCCAAGGCCTGTGAGACACAGTGAACGGGCTGAACTACCTGGCAGGATCCTGGTGTTTGATGAGGCTGTGGTGTTAGCTCGGCAGTGACGGCCTGGGTCCCACCGCAGTTCTTGAATGGAGACCATGTGAAACTTGGATCGTGGCCGGGAGGCTGGCGGCAGCACACCGCCCTGCAACGTCTCCCTGCTGATGCCGGCCACCCCACGCGGAGCCTAGGGTTTCTCTGACTCAGATCGCTTCACTGTCCACCAAAATGACCCCCTCCACCCTGCCCTGTCCTGCCAAGTCCAACTGGGAAGAGGTGAGCTAGACTTTACATTGACGCCGGCAATCACCTGATAGCGAACACCCAGGGGGCTCTGGGGCAAGGGTTTCATGAGATTTCCCTTCCACGGCCCCATGAAAAAAGCAGGTGCCGAGTCAGGCCTATCTCAGGACTCGGGACCTGCCCTGAGATCTGCCCCAGCTGCCCAAGGGCACCACCGCTAGCAGCAGAGCTGGGTCTGAACCCAGGCAGCCAGCACCCAGAGCCCACATCACACAGCCGCCACACCACTTCCTCCCTGCAACTGAAAGAGCCAGACTCCTTAACGACAGAGTGTCTCAGGATGAGACCCAAAGGAAACTCATGGGAGATGGAGCTATATTTACACACACTCCCACACGCGCGCACTCTCTTCAATGAATCGACACACATTTTCTGAACATCTACTATGTGCTCATGTTGTGCCGGGGGCACAGACAACGAAGCCTCCTTTCCTTCAGGACCTTGTCATCTAGGGACAGACACCAGCCAAAGATTCTGCCCCACATGTAAGTGCCGGCGAGAAAGAGGCTGCGGACCCCTCCCACGTCACCGGTGGACTGCGGGGCTCTCCCCAGAGTGTTCCCACAGCCCGCAGGGCTCCGCTGCACCAGCCCCGGCTCTGAAGGCCGTGGTTCTGTGTAAGGTGCTCGCACTGCTGCCGTAGCCGCTTTGTAGGACAGACCAGGCGTAGTCAACACGGCGGAAACACAGAAGGCGACCCCTTTGCCAGCCGGCTGCCCCTGAGCAGCCCCCAGCTGCAGAGGGAGACTGCGACCTCGCCCCCTGCACGGAGCCAAGGCTCAGGGAGTAGGCTAATCACACAGGCAGTAGCTGCACACGCGGCTCGGAGCCCGTCCACGACCGTGCGGGCCAGGCGGTGCCCTCCAGTCCCGAGGGATCGGCAGGAGGCGGCCAGCACGGCCCTGTGAGTGGCAGGCTCTTGGGCCTGTGCATTGACCTAGGGGTTCTCCCTGCTCACCCAGAGGTCACGAGTCAGGCACCTCTTGCTTTTCCCTTCTGGACTCTCAAGGGAATTTGATCTACGAATTTCTCTCTTTCTGTAAACAAACTTCAACGAAATTTTCATTAGAGAATAAAGGAGTGTATACAGTCCTTCTGGGCCACGTCTCCCCAGACCCCGTGAGAGTGACCAGCCAGCTGCACCCCTGTCCCCCGGCTCCTCTTACCTCTGACCTCAGACACCTTGAAGCCTACAGCCTTGCCACCTGTTGATAAAAGCCCATCATTCAGCACCAAAGGGCCTGAGCCACTGTGGGTCTCAAGGTGATGGCGCCGTGGCCTTCCTGAAGGGGGAACTTCAGAATGTGTGGGGATCAAGTGAGCAGCACCCAGCCGGCCCCTAGGACACACCCCAATCCCGGAGCCCTGACTCTGGGCAGAAGGAGAGGAACCGGACCAAACTCTCCCTGCTCTTATCTGCAGTCCAAAATTCATGGGCAGGTTCAGTTTCTCTCCACCCAGGTTCTGAGGCCCTTCCTCCTCTGCAGGCAAACTAGCACCAGCCCCTGCCCAGCCTAGGAGGAGGAGAAAACGGGAGAGCAGAGGGGAAATGGTGGAAACGCGCCTGTATCCATGGCGGGTAACTAGGAGCAGGTGCTATCAGTAACCTGATTATTTTACAACTGGGGTCAATTTCTTGGGAACTAGGTTCCTGGTGCCTCTGAAGCTGAGCCATTTGCATCCTCCAGGACAGGGATCCTGGGGCGTGCCTCACACAACATTTTCCAGGCCTTTCCTCTCAGCTGTAACTCTATCTCTACCACTTGCTTTAAGAAAAAAAAAAAAAAAGGGAGGAGGATTTGCTGAGAATTTAGTGCAATTGTAAGCCATAAGCCCTGACCAGGAGCCTTGGGTGTACGTTTCAGAGAAGGGGAGGGGGGAAGGGCGGCAGGGATGTGCCAGAGGTGTTTCTGGGCCAGGCAGCAGACAGACCCCCTCTGTCTAGCCCCCACAGTCTGTTTGATCTGGCTCCTGCCAGAAAGATCACTGGGCTGGGACAGCTGCCCCAGCACTAGCTCTACCCCAAGCAGGCAGGCACCAAGATGTAGAAAGTGTGCACCTCCTTCTGCAACACCTGCAGGCTCCTTCTGGGCCCTGGAATTCTTCAGTAAGAGGCAACTCTTCCCCTTGTCTCCATGTCAGCGAGCATTACACACACAGCCTTCTGAGCATGCCAAGAAGGTACTGAACCGCATTTGACCCCAACTTAACCCCTTCGGTTCATCAGATGGCTTATTAATGGAAGACGAAAACCCCCCAGGATTGGAAGTAGTGAAGGGATTACACAGATGAAATCTTAGGGTGGTCTGAGCCGCAGCTTCTGGGAGCGGTGGGGTCCCAAGGCTGCCGCTTCATGTTCCACGCCGAACCCACCTGGCCACCAGGGGAGGAGGCCAGACTCCCGGGGACACTCCCTGCACAATTCCACTCCTTCCTGCTAACATACCTCCTCTGCTGACTAGTCCTGTGAGCTCAAGCCCTTCTGGGAAACGTGAAGTGGGGAGGGCTGAGGCAGCCAATCCCCTACCATCTTTCAGGTGCTCTCGCACACGCGCACACGCGCACGGGGTCCATCAGAAACATACATACACAGGGAGATGCTCTGTTGTCCTTGCTGTCACCAACGCCTGAATGCTGGGAGTGAGCATTTTCAACACCTTCCTGCTAGTGTGTTGAGTGTAAAACGGGCTTTTGTTTCCTAGGCAAAGGCAACTGGCTGTTTTCCCAGCACTCCTCACCACGAGGGCCTCACGGACACCCCAGGCCCTGGCATTAACAGGGGTCTCTTTAAGAGGGTGGCTGGAGAGAGGAGTTGCAGCAGACGGGGGGGGGGTTCTTCCAGCCAAAAGCAGGGCTGGAGGGGAACCACTCGGAGCTAACCCCCTGCAGGAGTTCCTTCCAAGAAAAGGACCCAGACAAGACAAAAAAGTTCTTGAGAAACTCAGGGCAGCCCAGCTCCACATGGCCCCAGGGTGGCTGAGGCCACAGAAGTTTCCCCAAATCTGCCTCCCCAGCTGGTAGGAAAGTTCTGAGGTGTTCTGCTCCCAAAAGGTGCTGAATGGGGTCATGTCAAACAGCCCAGGCAAAGTGGGTGTGGGAGGAGATGCTGTCTTAAAACCTACTCTATAAAACAAGCCCAGCTTGAGAAGGATTAGACAGGAGCTTGATATTATTTAAAGACACATTTAGGCCCTAATGGGTTTCCAATGAAGGGGTAATTTACTATGTAAGGGCTAAACTGCCCCTGAGGCCTGGGCCATATAGGGGTCTTTCCCCCAGCCCAACCTCCAGCCCAGAAGCAGGGGGCCAGACGGCACCCCAGTCCCATCACACAGACGGTTCTCCCCAGAGGAGTTGTGAGAGCCCCTGAACACCTCTCCCCACACCCCCACCTGGTAGGCTGGGGGCCCCAGGCTGGGGTTTCCAGCTGATTCTGGGATAAGTAGGGCTTTATCTCAAGGGAGAATCTATTTCAAGCCACAATCCTTCTCAGAAAGAGGAGGAAATCACAGAGTCCAAACACCATTTCAGGTGAAATCAGGAGGTTATTAATCTCCCCTCAGAGCAGACAGAAAGAAAAATCAATGTTTTAGAGGGGGGGAAAAAGGTTCCATTTGAATTAATGGGTTTGTGGCTTCTCCATTGATCTGCGCCTCTTCACACTTTCTTTTTGTGCTTTTGTGCTCCTGGGGAGGGGGAAGGGAGAAGGGAATGGGGAGGAGGGGGGTGGGCCTCCCGGTAAGGAAAAGGACGGTCTAACCTTAACCTTTCTCCAGGAATAATGCTAATTAGCCAGGCTTAATGAGAACTTCCCCCAGGAAGCCCGGCCTAGTAGGGGCGACCGGACTCGGGCAAACGCTGCTCCAGGTGGGAGCAGGGAGGGGGAGTCATTTCTGAACTCGAGCAGCTGGAATAAAAACTGTGGACTGCGCACCCCCACCCTGCCCCACAAGAAGTGTCCGGCCCGGGAGGACTAGGTGGAGAGCGGCGAGCGGCCGGCGGAGGCGTAAATCCAACTTAAGGCGGGCGCGCGCCCTCACTCCGGCCGGCGGCCCCCGCCCGGTGTGTCCCCTTCATTGAGGACTGCCCCTTCGTCAGTGGCCGCCGACGCCCCCGGCTTCCGCTCCGACGGTACACCTGAGCGGGGCACCCGGTCCCCTCCGGGGAGGGACAGGGGCCTGCCGAAGTGGGCTCAACTCTGCAAACCTCATCTCAACTCCGCGCGCCGAGGCGGGGAGCCCCTCCCTGCCGCTCAACGCTTCCCGTCCTCATATCCCCAAACAGTCCACTTCCCTTCTCGCGGCGGCCGCGGTGGCGGCAACCCGAGCCCGGCCCCCACCCCGCCGCCTGCGAACGCCTTCCTCCCCGGGACGCGGTGCCGAGCCCGCTGCAAACGGTGTGGCCGCCGCACAATACCGCGGCGCGGCGCAGCGCACACAATCACCGCCCCCCAGGACCGGCGGCGCGCACGGCCCGGGAGTGGGGTGCGCCTGGCGGCCCCCCGGCACTCGCCGCCAGGCACACCTCTCGGGCACCCCAAAGCCCCCAGAGTGCACCTCCCCTTCCCGCCCCCCCCACTCGGTCACACTCACCCGCCCCCCGCCCCAGCCCACTCCGCCCAGGGCGCAGCCGCTTCCCTGCGCCCCCCTCCTCAGCCCCGGCGCAGGAAGCTCCCCCGCGTCCCCCTCCCCAGAACCCCCCAGCTCCCCCACCCCCTTAACCGCAGCTCAACGGCCGGCGGCATCGGCGGGAGAAGGGGGGCGGCGGCCGGGGGCCCGGAAACGGCCCGATCGCGGGGATCCGGGCCGGACTCCGTACCTGGGCGGGAGGCGAGGCGGAGACCGGCGGTCGGGCTCGGCGAGTGAGCGGGGCGGGCGGCAGTGACAGCCCCACAGCTCCAGCTGCTGCTGCTGCTGCTGCCGCCGCGGCCGCCCGGGGAGAGGGGCTGGCACCGCCGCGGCGCGTCACTGCCCGGCCCGGGGGCGGGGGTGGCCAGGGGGAGGGCCCAGGCGAGCGGCGGCGGCAGCGGCGGCGGCGCCGCGGCCGGGAGGGAGGAAGGGGGAGGGGGGGCACCGGGCACGGGGAGGCGGGACCGGGCACGGGGCGGGGGCCGGGGGGGAGGGGAGCGCAGGGAGGGCGCACGCAGGGGGAGTAGGAGGAGCAGCAGGAGGAGGAGGTGGAGGGGCTGACGAGAGGGAGGAGTGGGCACGGGGGGAGGGGGAGAGAGGAAAAGGAGGCACCCAGAGAGAGGAGAAAGGAGGGAGAGGCCGGGGGGCGGGGAGGGGGGAGAGGAGGTGGAAGGAGGGGGTGCTGGGCCAGGTAGTGGGGGAGGGATGAGGGCGAGCTGGACGCGCTGCCGTGCGCTCCGGGGGGAGAGCGCTCTTAAGGGGGAAGCGCTTCGAGGAAGATTCTTGCTGGGGGCTGAGCCCAGGAAAGAAAGCGGTGGGGTCTGTGCCCGCCCCTCGCTCCTGGAGGCCACAGTCTTCGGGTCTGGGGGTTGAAAGGGGAGGCACCCGGCCCGTTGGCTCTCTGCGTTCAGGCCAGGAGAGGAGAGACTTGGCCCAAAGAAAGTGACTCAGGCACCATTAGGAACTCTCCGCGCCCTGGGGCCTTCTGGCAGCCCTGGACCTCCTCGCGTCCGCAGGTTCCCTGGGCACGCGGGTCCTCGCTGGGCGGGGCTGCTGGGCCCCCGGGCGGTCTCAGCGAGACCCTAGTCTGGGAAAACCAGGCACGTGGCCGGCTCACTGCCGGCCCCCCCCACCCCTACTCAGGGCCCCCCTTTTCTTGATCAAGTTCAAGATCGGTCTCCGTAGCGCGCTGCCCACACTCTGCCCCCTCCTCTCCCCTCCCCCTCCCTATATTCCGTACCATCTCGCCTCTTCACTCTTCCTTTGTCTCTTTCCCACCACTTAGTTTACACCCTCCCATGCTCCCCTTCTTCCACCCTGGCGGGCGCCTGGGACTCCCAAGATGCGTTCACCTGTCCGACCCAAACATTTCAGCGATCGCGAGCGCTCGCCGCCGACTCGCTCCTGCTCCCTCCCCACCACCCCCACTCCTCCCGCCGGGCATTGTGCTCCCCTAGACCACACCGTACCAGCTCCTCACGGCGCGCGAGCTACAGTTGTAAAGTAATAGGATAACATCAAGAATGCTGCTCCATCCCAGACCTGGGCGCGTACTGTCCGCGGAGACACAGCGTCGCAGGAGAGGGAAGACCCACGCGGATCAGAGACGCCGTCCTCCGCACCAGCGGACCTCGTCCGCCTGGGGTGCCCGACAGGACCGCGTGGGGCGTCGCGGGGTGGGGGGTGGACGACCCTGGACCTGCGAACAACCTCCGACTCAGCCTAAGACAGAACTCGCTTCGTCCCCAAACAGCACAATTAGACCCCCACAGAGGAGATGGGTCAAGGGCAGATGTCCCCCTCCCCAGATTCACAACCTCTGTTACAACGCATCAGCCTTCAGGAAAAGCTTGTGCTTTAACAGGGATGAGGCGCTGCCCTCGTGGAATTCTGTGAGGAAATGGCCAAAAAAACAAAACAAAACAAAAATACCAACAACATTCCCACCTCCTGGTCCCTCTAGTCGCATCCTAAAAAGAAGGGCAATTTCTACTGGCTTTACGTAAAGCTACAACTCATTCACAGTGGAACCAGCAACGAAAAAAAAAAAAAACAAGACAGCCATCTCGATTGTTTGCAATTTTAAAACAGACTGCCTTTAACCCTCCAACTTTTTTTCTCTAAAAGCCTTTTTCTTTCTTTCACTGAAAGCTTTGCATTGTGAACAATCCGAGGTAAACAAGGCTCCCTCTACAGGTGTGAGTCGGAAGTACAACACAGGTTCAGAGCTCAGTATTCATTCACCCCTTAGAAAAAGAAAAATGGCAACATATCAAATTAAAGGCAGACAGACTTCTCCCACACGTGCTGAAGATTTATTCTGTCAGTATAGAACCTAAACTTTCTTTTTAAAAGAGGGTCTAAGCATGTTATTCATTCGCACCTTTTATTCCTGAAATCGGATGTGTTTTCAAACCAATGCACCCTTCCCAGTTTTCTCTAACAGACCTTCTCCCCCTCTGTGGTGGGGACAGCCTGGAGGCTGCATCACCTGAGTGTCCACACATGTTGGTGCCCAATAATGATTTTTAGAATTTTAATTAGTGGCCATGACTCTCTAGTTCATCCAGGGAAATGTGGGCGTTTCCAACATGGGAAATGCCCTTCCTTACTTTGAAAATGAGATAATTCAGGCCCGGATTTCCCATTTCTTCCCACCACATTTCTAGAGACCTTTGACTTCTCCTGGCCTGAGTCACTATTTCACAGCAGTGGTGGACATCTGGGCTTGAAATATAAAGCCAAATCCAACTGAAGTTCAAAGGTGGAATTGAACCCAGATAACCCACCTCTTTTCTGACTAATAAAAGAGAGCTAGTACCGCCCTGGAGAGCGGAGCAGTGATTTTCCCTAGGCATGAAATGTGAACTCATTTACCATCCCTGAGATAAAACAGCCTCAGCCCCGCTCAACCCACAGAAAGCAGTTGGGAGCCCTAGAGAAACCTGGCTGTTTAGCAGCACTGAAAATTAGGTGAGTTTTCATGTGTGCTGAAGCCTGCAGAAATCTCCCGGGTCCTTGTTCCTGCAGGAGCGGCCACTCCTTGAGTAACCTTGTGCTGGTTGCTTTCAGTGTCCTTTTGCCTTTGGACAACTCCCTCGATCCTTAAAGTGGCCACAGCACAGGTCCCAACAAGGAATGGTGTGACCTAGTTTCTTGACCACTAATTCTCCCAATGATACATCCCTCCCTCCCTTCTTTCGGCCCCAGTCTGGTGGGAGACTACGGCAGAGAAGGATGCTCCTATCTGCTTAAGAGGGCAGTACTGCCTGCATGTCCCCTTCATGTCAGGCTCTGCAAGCAGGAGATGCTTCTTTTAAAAAAATGTTTACTTATATTGAGAAAGAGAGAGAGCAAGTGGAGGAATGGCAGAGAGAGAGGGAGACAGAGAATCCCAAGCAGTCTCCACGCTGGGCTTGATCTCATGAACCGTGAGATCATGACCTGAGCCAAAATCAAGAGTAGGACACTCAACCCACTGAGCCAGCCAGGTGCCCCAACAGTGGGGGGTTTTGTAAGTGGACAATTGGCAGAGCATTTGCTCTATGGGGCTTCTTAAGCGTCGAACTCCTCCCGACAGACTCCTGTATGAAATGAGCATACTCCACAAGGGGGGACGAGGGGAATCAGCGGTTTGTTATTATGAGGAAAAACAGGATCTTAGTCTGATCAGAGAGGACACTGTTCAAGCATCTCAAAGCATTTACAAACCCATTTATCCCTATATATTACTTACTTATGATGGAAGAGAACATGTACCTGCACAATGGAGAGACTGGCAGACACCCACTAACCATGTGATCAAATTCAGTAGCCCCCAAAGTGGGGCCACCTGACATGATGTACTTGCCTCCTGAAGAGATGCAGTAATCACCCACGTTGTGTTCTCCTCCAAAATGCATAACCTGAATCTGATTATGAAGAGACAACCAGACAAGAAATCTAGAGAGACTCTCCACGACACAACTGTCCTGGACTCTTCAAAAGATTGATTGTTATTAATTCGGCTGTTCTAAGTCCTGAGAGTAAAGAGAAATAACAACTAAATGCAAAGTTTGAATCTTGGTTGGATCCTGGAAACAAGGAGTAAGATGGGGATGGGGTGAAGGAGAGGCACAGGAAGGGGGTGGTGAAGGATGGAGTGGAGTTGGGTTGGAGGGTGGAGACAAGGGTCTAGGCTGAGTGATCAGGGAAGGACCCTCTCAGGAGTAAGCCCATGTATGTCCTGACCCCAGGGTGGCTGAAGTTGACAACTGGGTGAAGAGTTGGGGGCACAGTCTTCCAGGCAGAGGGAAGAGCTGGTGCCAAGGCTCTGAGGTAGGAAGGGACTTGGCATGTGTGAGGAACAGAAAGGTGAGCAATGTGACCAGAGCGAGATGGGCCGGGGTTGGGGGGATAAAGGTGAGAGGGTATTCAGGGCCAAGCACGCAGGGCCATGTATACCACTGTAAAGTGTGTGGATTTTATTCTAAGAGTGAGGAAATGGTCCGATATGAATTATGTTTTTAGATCAGAGGAGATGAGATTATAAGGAAGCAAGAGTGACAGCAGGGAGACCAGTGAGGAGGTCAAATAAAGTCTAGCCAAATGGGACAGGTTCAAATTCTGGTTCTGACACTCAAGTGACCTTGGGCACCACACTTAAATCTCTCTTTAAGCCTCAGTTTCCTGATCTGCAAAGTGGATAGTAAGATAGTGTGCTTAATGTGGTATTTGACACCAAATTTCCCCTTTGAAATTGGACACCGTGGTGGCCAGCCTCCAAGATGGCTCTGTGTGATCCTCGCCTCCTGGTATCACAGCCTAGTGCCCTGTCTGTCACAGGCTAGGGCCGTGCAAGCAATGAGATTTTGTGGAAATGAGAGTGTATGGCTTCTGAGGTTAGGTCATGAAATGCAGCTGGATCTCCTTCCCAGGGTAGTACTTTGTAAATGGTAGCTTTTATTATCATCATCAGGATTCTGAATTTTCGCAATGATGACTACCCCCCTGGACAAATGCTGCGCCGGTTTATTCAGCCACCAGTGATGGGCGGCAATTCCCATTTCATGGCATGCTTGTCAGTGCTGAGTATTAGCAATCTCTTCCGTCTTTACCCATCTGAGAGGTGGGAAAGGGTATCTCTTATTTTGGCAGTGTGAGTGTGAGTGTCATGTGTTTATCGGTCACTTGCATTTCTTAGAACAACCTGTTCATATTCTTTGCCCATCTCTCTGAGTTGGTGGTCTTTTTTTAAAATATTTTTATTAAAAATTTTTAATGTTTATTTCTGAGAGAGAGAGAGAGAGGGAGAGGGAGAGAATGTGAGTGGGGGAGGGGCAGAGAGAGATGGGGATACAGAATCAGAAGCAGGCTCCAGGCTCTGAGATGTCAGCACAGAGCCCCATCGATGGCTCAAACTCATGAGCTGTGAGATCATGAAATTAGCTGAAGTTGGACACTCAACCGACTGAGCCACCCAGGTGCCCTGGTTGTCTTTTTTTTTTATGAAGGAAATTTAATCTTTTGTCATATATTTGGCAAATATGTTGTTCTTTTGTTATCTTTTTATTTTATTTGTGATGAGATTATTTTGCCATATGGAAATTTTTCATTTTTATATCCTCTCGATTTTTTTTTCTATCAGGGCTTAAGAGTTTCAGGCCAAAACAAAGGTTTTTCCCACTCTAAGATTATAGAAGTAATGCACCCATATTTTCTTGTAGAGCACTTATAGCTCCATTATAGTTAAATCTCTCTCTCTCTCTCTCTCTCTCTTTCTTTGTAAGTAAGCTCTATGCCCAATGTGGCGCTTGAACTCAGGACCTTGAGATCAAGCGTTACATGCTCTACTGACTGAACTCACCAGAGCCCCAAATCTTTATTCAATCTGTAATTTATCTCCATATAAGTAGTGAGGTGAAGATCTAGTTTGTGTTCTTTTTAAGTGGTTATCCAAGTTGTCCCAATACCATCTTTGAAATAATTCATCTTTGTCCATGGGTTAGAAATGCCAACATTATAGTACACTACACTAATTTCCCATTGTTTTTAGAATTGTCTATTCTAGTTTATTGATCTATTCCTGTCCCAATACTATAACTCTAGAATATATCTTAATACCTAGTATGGCTAACATCCACCTCTATCGCCAAGAACTGTCCAATTAAACCTAGGCCATAACAGAGAGGTGCCCTACGTGCAGACAATCATGGAGAAGGGAGGGGCTTGGGGTAGGGGGTTCTTGGAAGAGGTGACATCTATCTGAACCAAAGAAGGCAGGAGGAATGTGACAGGTGGCAAGTAGGGAGGGCATCTCAGCAGGCAGAGGGGCATGGATGGAGGTACCAAAGGCTTCACACATGCCTGAATTCAAAACACCCGATCCGCAGATAGGGGCGTAGCCTGCCTTCTCCATTTATTCCTGGCATTTGCTGATTTTTGCACAGCTGGCTGCGACCTCATAGTCAGTTGGACAACTTTGCTAAAACCTAGAAGAACTGTCCAATACTGTGTCCTCATTCCTTCTCCGTTTAGATAAATTTCCCATGCGAATATAACTAAAGGAGCCTGACTTGTGGAAATGTACTTTCCTAACAAGCATGACAAAAGGTAGAAATTACACTTTCACCAATCTGCTTTTCAGTGATGTGTTGCTTTAAAGTGTCATCAGTTAAGCTCTGTTCATGTCACTCTCCTAATCCAAAACCTTCAATGGCTCCCAGTTGCTGGCAGAACCAAGTTGCAGCTCAATGGCCTGGTGTTGAAGGCCTTGCACAGCCCTGCTGGCCTTATATCCTTCTGTTCCAAGCTGTGAACTCTGCTTCAGACATACTCACCATCTTCTGTTTCCCAATCACCCATGTGTGACCCCCTCCATTCCTTTGATCATGCATGCTTTCAGGCACATGTTCTTTCCACAAATAAGTATAGACCCCCTATCACATGCCATACACCATGGTAAGTATGGGAGACCCAACAATGAACAATACAGATATAAGTCTGCCCACTCAGAGCCTGCAGGCCAGCAGGAGGGAGAGGGAGAGAGGGAGAGGGAGAGAGGGAGAGGGAGAGAGGGAGAGGGAGAGAGGGAGAGGGAGAGAGGGAGAGATTAAACGAATGACCACAGGATGTAACACTCAATTTGCACTTGACAGTTTTGTGGCCTGTTGGAAAGAAACTCCCTAGCATGTATGAAGGATATACTGGATCCTGGAGAGCTCCCCTGAGGAGGTGACATTTAAGCTGGGCGTTGAAGGATAAATGCTAGAAAGGTGCTTTAGGCCATCAACAAAGACACCCTCTACCCTTGCCAAATCTGAAACCCTGAACCCAGAGCACCAATCCCGCAGACCCCCCACCCCTCCCCCGGCTGGCTCTTGTGGCAGGTCTCCATTACTCTCCTGTCACCTAACGTGCTTGTGGTACTTCCGGTTTCCTGCTTTACACCTCCTTTTCCCAACTGGACCATGAACTCTCGGGGCTAGGACAGGCTGTCAGGCGGCACAGCCCCTGGCAGCATCCCGAACACAGTACGAACTCCTCGCTGCCCTCTGCCCAGTACAGCTCTGAGCTCCGCGACACAGCACCCAATTAGGCACACCGCCTGCAACCCAGGCCTGCAGAGCA
>CM053576.1:24839434-24853286 GCA_028646485.1 Cryptoprocta ferox | reverse complement strand
GGTGAACGCTAACGGAGACTGGCTAGCTGTGACACACCCGTGCTGCCGAATACCCCTCGGCCACAGAAGGGAGCCAACCAGGCACACCGCAACGCAGACGCTGCTCATAAACAGGCTTGTGAGCGAAAACGTGCATGCTGTAAGATTCTATGTACAGAAAGTTCTGGAATGGGCAAAATCAACGTATGCTATTAGAGGCCAGGGTGGCGGTGGTGACTGGGAGGGGGGCACAGAGGGGCTTTGGGGTGCTGACAATGTTCTGTTTCTCGATCTGAGAATTGGTCACAGGAGGTAGCTTCGGTGTGGAAAAACTTACCGAGCGGTCCACTTAATGATGTGTGCTCTTTTCTGTGTGGTGTACTTTAATAAAAGTTTGGAAAAGGGAAAAAAGCCGAAGCCGGTTGCCGTGGTTGAGCAGCCTGGAGCTCGGTGTGATCGGCTACTAACGGCCTGCTCTGTGCCAGGCACTTACGTGGGGCGGTAGTATGTGTTACCTTGTTGAATCAGCCAAATAGCAAGGTTGATATTAATTGCCATTTTGTGATGAAGAGTAGGGGCTCTGGGAGGGAGATTAAGTGACTCATCCAGTCGCCCAGCAGTGAGGAAGCTGGCGTTCAGAGGCCAGGGGACACGCCCGCAGTCACAGAGCTGGAAGCTAGTGTCTGTGCTGGGGCTTGAACCAGGGTGTGTGGGTCCCCAGTGTGTGGAGCGTCCTGCTAAGAAGGGACGGCTGAGCCGGGCCACGTGGTGTCATGCCCCACCAACTTCCAGCACGGCAGAATGACAAACCGCCAGAGCAAGTCTGGGTCCTCAGAGGTCTCTCTGGAGCGGAGCACTGACAAGGGGCTGGGGCTGCTCCCTCTGGAGGGACCCCAAGGCTTCTCCGTGCAACCCCTGAGGGAGGCTGGGCCTGGGGCGTCTCGCTAGCTCTTGGGAAGGTGGCCGGAGGAGAGGCCAGGGCCCTCTGCAAGACGCTGCGGCTACCGGCTGCTGTTCCAGGGAAGGCAGGCTTGCCTGTGGGGACAGGGTGCCAAGGGAAAGGGCGAGTGGCACTTCCCCTTTTCGCCCTAAGCCCCTCCGTGACAGCGCCCGCAGCTGGGAAGTGTGTGGGTAACGGCCAACCCTTGGGGCAGAGCTACTGCACAGAGAACTTTCTGGCGGCTGGAGTCCTGTGCCTGGTGGGCAGCCCTGGGGGAGCAGGTGACTGGGGCGTGTTCTGTTTGCATTCAGGCCCTTCCTCCACGTGACTTCAGGCAGGCAACCTACCCTCTCTAAGCCTTTGTTCTCTCATCTCTAAGATGGGGGGACAACAGGGACAGGCTGTTGGGAGGTTTATTTATTTATTTTTGACTTTTTTTTTTTTTTTTTTTTTTTTTTGAGAGAGAGAGAAATAGAGAGCGTGAGTGAGGGAGGGTCAGAGAGAGAGGGAGACACAGAATCTGAAGACAGGCTCCAGGCTCTGAGCTGTCAGCACAGAGCCCGATGCGGGGCTCGAACCCACAAACTGTGAAATTATGACCTGAGCTGAAGTCGGCCGCTTAATCAACTGAGCCACCCAGGCGCCTCAGGCTGCTGTGAGGTTTAAATGCAGTGATGCCTGTAGGAGGCTTGACTGGCGCCCAGCACAGGCCGCGTGCCCAGGCCTTAGCTATCACAATGTCGATGACACTATGAAAAATAAGTAGTTTGTAGCCAAATACCTTTACTGAGTCCCTGCTGTGCCGAGACTGCAGTGCTGAGATCAGGGGACCCAGACCCACCCCCGTGAAGCAGGTGGTGCTGGTACCACTGGGGGTCTTGGCCTGCCCCTGTCTGTGCCCACTCTCAGCTTCTTTTTCCTTTCTCTCCTCCTCCCTCTTCCCTTGGGAAGTAACAGCATAACGTTGGAGGGAACGGGGCTCTCTCACAGTAACTCTATGACTTCGGACAAGTTACCTGGGCTCTCTGAGACTGGGCCTAGTTTCCCCATGACAGTTTCCCCAGACGTGTGGGGCACCTGGCACACAGAAGGCCTTCAACAACCATTCCTTCTCTCTTCCTTCCTCTCCTTCTCTTCTTCTCCCTCCCTGTTTCTCCTCTGTTTCCCTCCCTTCTTATTATTTTCTCCTGCCCAATCCTTTGGCATCTTAATAACCCAAGTGCATTATCAAGCTCGATTGACAGCGCCCAGGCCATGGGAGATACCGTGGACTAATTTCTCTGATGCCCAAACTCCACATGCCTCCCTTCCTTTTCTCAAGTAGAGAGGGTAGAAAAACAAAATTCTTTCTTTCAAAGCCTCCCTTGCAGCTGGAGGTAGCCACGTGACACTGGCCAATGTGATGTCAACAAGAAAAAAAATTTTCTGGGAAAGCTTTGGCTTGCTGGCCTGAGCTTACACCACCCCTTCCCATCTTCCTCTCACCTTGACTGTGGAAAAGATGGCTGGAGCAACAGCAGCCATCTCACAAGCATGAGGAAAAGGTCAGCAACGTCAGAGGCTTCAACGACATTATAGACATTAACCCCAACAATGGCTCCTCCACTCGTCTTGTTTCAGCAGTAAAAAAAAAAAAAAACAAAAAAAAAAACACTTCATGTTTGGCTGTGGAGTCAGCTGACTTTCTGTTCTTGTAGTCAAAAGCATCCCTGAATGACTCATGGGATTCCTGTTTGTGGATGGACTGGACAGCAAGGACCCCACTCCTATGTGGCTTTTCCTCTAGAACGTAGACTCCTTAAAGAAGACTGGGGAAGGGGGCTATGTCCGAGCACCTACTGGGCACGCGTGGTGCCTGGGAGAAGACAAGCACTTATTTCCCTTCCCTATGAACTCCGCAGGAGGGGAAGGTGCCAAGGCTTTGGCACAGTTGTCCCTGGGCACTTCCTGGGCCACAGCAGTGCACCAGTTAAAACGTATCTTCTGTTTCTATGCTATTTTTTTTTCTTGAGGCACTTAGAGACATTTCAAAGACCCAAGCCTTAAAACAACGATGGGGCTAGCAAGGCATGGGCTCTGTTACTCATTTCTACCAAGGAGGAAACTACAGGAGAGGAGTGCTGGCCTGAGGCCAGGCTGCTTGTGGTTATGCTGGGCAGAACTTATGCTTCTGCCTGTCTTTTAGCACCTCAGCCCAAAGCTTTCCTGGCGCTGTTATTTGGGTCCTAAGGAAGGGTGGAGGGGGTGCTGCCTGGGCATAGGAGGGGAAGTTGGGCAGGGCTGTGGGCCCCTCTGCCAGCTTTGCCGGCAATATGCCTGCCTGCGGCTGCCCCTGGATATGCTGGACTTCCTCCCCAAAAGAATTTCCCTGAAGAAAGGGGTTCCTCTGTCGAAAAGCAAACTTTGGAAACCACTAAAGCCTGGCCTAAACCTGCTGTCTCAGTAACAGGGAGGCTGCCGCACAGAGAAGTGTAAGTTAGATAGCTGGCCGGGGCAGGGCCACACCTAGAACCAGAGTCCCTGGACACCCTCTTGGGTGCTCGTCTCCGCTTGCCACCACCCCCAGCTAAGCCCCACTCTCCTCTGAGAGCAAAATGCAGCCTGAGATCCACACTGTACACGACAAACTTCATACCCAGCTGGCGGGCCCAGAGGGGGCTGTCCTCTGCACACTGCACAAGCCTATCCCAAGCATGTCTCTGCCTCACTCCCTCTGTCCTAGCCCCCTTGCTGTTCCACCCCAGAGCCTTTGCACTTGCTGTCTGCGCCACCTGGCAAGGCTTTTCTCCTTCATTGCCCCAGGTCTGGCTACTTCATATCAATCTGGGCTCGGATCGCCACCTGTTCCGAGAGGCCTTCTCAACCAGAGGTGCAGTCTATCAACTGTCCCTATTTTAATTCTCTGCCCCAAACTTCTCACTTTTCTGTATTTTTTTCTTTTTTTCTTTAAAAATTTTTTTCCCCAATGTTTTATTTATTTTTGAGAGAGAGAAAGAGACAGCGTGAGCAGGGGAGGGTCAGAGAGAGAGGGAGATACAGAATCCGAAGCAGGCTCCAGGCTCTGAGCTGTCAGCACAGAGCCCAACACGGGGCTCGAACCCATGAACTGCGAGATCATGACCTGAGCAGAAGCCAGACGCTCAACCGACTGAGCCACCCAGGCATCCCTGTATTTTTTCTTATTGATTTATCATCTCTACAGCCTGTGAGTTCCCCGAGAAAAGATGCTTTATCTGTCTCTTTCCCTGCTGTATCCTCCGTGCTCAGAACACAGTAGGACATAGTGTCCAGAACATAGTAGGAGCTTCAGTGATTTTTGAAGGAAGGAAGGAAGAAAGAATTTTAAAACTGTACAAACACAGGGTCACTGGGAGGGCAAGGGTCTGGTGGGCTGTGAGCAGAAGCCATGGGCCTCTGTCTCTTCCGTCTGAGTGGAGGTGGGGGAGTGACCGGCTGTCAGGGCTCCACGCCTGGGCACCCCGAGTGACACAAAGCAGCCAGCACGAATTCACAGTGAACACTGCGCCATCCCACCCTCAAAAAAGAAAAAAAAAAAAAAGGCTGCTAATGAGGTAAACACAATCATAACCAGGAAAATCTTGGCCATGCCTCTCTGCGTTCACCCAAGGCCATTATCTCTAATTGATCTCCAGACATCAGCTGCCGAAGCGTCTGAACTCCTCCTGCGCCCCCCAGGTCTGGTTACAAAGCCCTGGCTCACCCACCCGCCCGCCCACCCAGTGGGGTCAGCTCTCCTCCAGCAGCTCTTTGGTGGGGTGCCGGGACCCGTCTGCGCCCCGTGTGAGAAGGAGCGATCAGGGCGGGTCAAGAACCTATGGAAAAGCCATGACCCACAGATGCTCAGCCGCCAGGGGCCCAGAGACCCATATTTCAGGGCCTTCAGTGGAAGGCTAGACAAAGCCACCAGGGGGCTTGCCCCCCAGAATGTGACAGAACACAGGGAGGGCTGGGGAAAGGACCCTGCCCCAAATATCCCAATTGCTCTAGATGGAAGACAACCCTGAAAACTGGGGTTAGGAGTTTAGTTGTGAAAAACAGCAATGACAACCACCCAACAGGACTTAGTCACAAGACAGGGCCCCTCCGGGCCTCAGTCAGGCTGGGCCCAGAGCAAGGGGGGTCACGAGGTCAGCTGTCGGTTCAGTGACCATCTGGATGTTTTGAGTTGCTCCTTCCTGGCCCAGCCCAGGAGAGACACCTCCTTTCCTGCTGGGTCTCTCTTGTCCTTAAAGACAGAGCAGGAGTCAGCTCCCCGGGGTCCCTCCCAGGGGAGGGTTACAGTCGGAGCTCTGAGAAGACAGAGCTGCCTCCCATTTATGAGGCCCAGGTAGCGGCTCCTGACCTTGCTCCCAGCTTTTCCCTTGACACAGGGAAAGCGTCCCCGGGCTGGCCCAGCATGCAGGATTCTGCTCGGGGCACCAGGCGGCTCTCCTGCCTGCACCAGTAAATTATGGGCACTGTGTACATTTTTTTTCCCCTGGATAATGAAGTTGAAAGGCCAGGTCGGCATCTTCACATGTCGGGGGGGGGGGTGGGGTGGGGTGGATGTCAGCAGTCTGGAAGGAGACTGAGCCTTTAAAAACTGATGGGAGGGGCCCCTGGGTGGCTCAGTCGGTTGAGGGTCTGACTCTTGGTTTCAGCTCAGGTCATGATCTCATGGTTTGTGGGTTCAAGCCCCGCGTCGGGTTGTCGCACTGGGGTTCTCTTTCTCCCCCCACCCCACTCTCTGCCCCTTCCCCCACTCACTCTCTCTTTCTCTCTCTCTCAAAAAAAAAAAAACACCCAAGAAATTAAAAAAATAAAAACTGATGGGGACAATGAGCTGTTTGGGTTCTGGCTATCTACTGACTCCATCAGGCAACTGGCTTTTGAGACAGGATGTTGGTTGTTTTCTGCTTTTTTCCCACACAGCTTCAGGGAGGCAGGAAGACAGAAGAGACGCAGATCTCCCTGAACCCCAGGCTGTCCTGGCAAAATAGCCATAACGCTCATTTTCTTTGAGTATCTGGAAGTGGCAGCAAGTTTCTAGAAAGTACCTGAGGATTCTCAATAGTATGTATTGATCTCTAAAATAATGCCCTATAACAAAGATGTTGAGGGGCACCTGATGGCTCAGTCAGTAGCATATGCGACTCTTGATCTGGGGACAAAGTTCACAAGTTCACAAGTTTAGTAGGCACAGAGCCTACAAAATAAAATAAAATAAAATAAAATAAAATAAAATAAAGTTTGACAATCGGCTCTTCACTCCTTATTTGTCCTCTCAAAGGGAGGTTTCCAAGAAAACTGTCCCTCTCAAATTTAGAAATGCCCTATTTCGCTTGACACCATCCTTAGGAGGATGGGAATGCTGGGCTGTCCAGGTTTGTAGCTCCCAGATACTAGCACTGGGATCATGACGCTCCTGGCTCACAGTCCACCCTTGGCTTTTGGTGAGTGGAAAGGCCTGAAGTAAAAGTGTCTTGACTTAATATTTACATGGTTAGATCAATAGTGCCTCAGGTGCCTGGGTGGTTCAGTCGGTTAAGCGTCAGACTTCGTCTCAGGTCATGATCTCATGGCTCCTGAGTTCTAGCCCCGCCATCAGCTCTGAGCTGACAGCTCAAAGCCTGGGGTCTGCTTGGGATTCTGTGTCTCCCTCTCTCTCTGCCCCTCACCTGCTTGCGCTCTGTCTCTCTAAAATGAAGACATGTTAAAAAAAAATAGTGCCTCTATGTTATCTTTCCCCCACCAAGAATGGGATACAAAAATTTTTAAGCATTAAACCTTTTTTTTTTCCAAATAACTTTCTTTTCAAGCCAAGATAACTTGGAAAGGATGGACAACAAGGAAGGCAACCATTCCTACCAGATATTAAGACATATATATTAGTATTAACACTTGAAAGAGTTTGGAGCTGGTACATGAATAGACAGAGTCCAATGGGCTGAACAGAAGTAGATTCTGTTTCAGATGGAAATTTAGTAAATTATAAAGGTGGCATCTCAAATCAATGGGGAGAAAATAGATTCTTTAATAAATGATGCCTCCACAGAAGGGTAAAGCAGGGTCTGCGTCTCAGAATACACCCGGATAAGCTCCAAATGGATCAAAGATTAATTGAAAAATAAAAACGTGCTTATTTTTTGCTCTTTCCTCTTAGTCTAAAAGGAAGGACACTCCAGTAGCAATAAACACGCCTCACACCCAGATTGCGGTTTTTTAATATGATTCTTCAATAAAAGGAATCGGAGCTCCTTTGAGATATGGCTGATTCTAGGATTGGGGCAGGAAATACACAGGACGAGTCTGGAGCACCTCATAGTGCCAGAGAGTAAAGAAACTCTAAAACAGGACAAAACGAAATCCTACAGAAAACAAACCCCCAAGCCCCTTCATCAGGGTATGTCAGAAGAGCACGGCAACCAACTGAAAGAGCTCCCAGTGGCTAATGTTGGAACAGTTTTAGCATCAAAATAAATAAAGTAGTATTGGATTATAACCCAAAGTATAAAATAAATAGCCATATAAATAAATTATTGAATGATTAAGTAAATTTATAAACAAGGAAGGAGAGACAAATCTCCCATGCCAAAGAATTCCAAATAATATATGTAGACACGTTGCCCTCAAGTAGGGAAATTATAACCCCCACTCCTTAGGTGTGGGCTGTTCATAGTGACTTCCTGCCAAGGTGTATAGTATGGCGGGGGGGGAAGTGCAGCTTTACAGTTTTGAAACCTGACAAACATTATCTCAGCCAGGTGTGACCAAGGCCAACAGCAACGGTCATGAATCATGTTGACAGTATGTACCCCTGCTATAATGTGGTAAAGATGGCGCTCTATGTCTGTGGTCTTCCTCTTAATAACCCATAACACCAGCTTTATATTGAGGAAAATATCAGACAAACTCCAGAATTCTACAAAATACCTGACCAGTAGGCTTTAAAACTGTCAAGGTCATCAAAAACAAGTAAAAGCCGAGGAACTGTCACAGCCAAGAGGAGACATGACAACTAAATGTAATGTGGTATCCCCAACGGGATTATGGAACTGAGAAAAGGAAATTAGGTAAAAACTAAGGAAATCTAAATAAACAATAATGTGTCGCTATTGGTTCACTAATTGTAGCAAATGTATTGTAACCATATAAAATGTTAATAGTATGGGAAACTGTGGGGGAGGCTAATGTAGGAATTCTATACCGTCATCTCAATTTTTCTGTAAACCTAAAACTTTTCTAAAAAGCAGTCTACTAAAACAATGAAAACATGAAAGTACTAAAGGAGCTACTTAGCTTTTTAAAGACTCAAAGGCAAAAGCCATTAAAGAAAAAAAGATAAATATGAGCACACAAAGATAAAAATAAAAATGACAAAACACACACATCCTAAGCAAGATCAAAAGAAAGAGGGTGAAGGTTGGAAAAAAGAGGCAATGGCTAACTCTGGGGAATCAAAAGAAAGAAAATGTAATCACAGTATGTTAATAGGCTTAGCTATGAATAATCTATGCACAGTCATAATAATATAGATAATGAAGTGATTTATCCAAATAGAGAGATATGGAGAATATTGAGTGATGGAGAAAGGGGAAATAATATATGTATTTATGAAAGAGTTATAATAGTATAAATATCTATCGAATACAGCAAGAAATTAAACAACATCAACCCAGACAGCCCAAATTAAAAAACTAGCAGCATAAGCATATGTTATTTAGAAATAAAAGGTAAAACCAGAAAAGAGAGTGAAAAGACAACTAAGAAAACAGGCTGTCTCTGAAAAAGAAGAAACTAAAGTGGGAAGGCCAGGGCAGGATCTGCTGTTTTTCTATCTGATTTTTAAAATATATATTCTATTGATAAAAATAAAAATGAATGCAAATAAACAAAAAAAGATAAAGGGCCACCTGAGATGCTGTTTCTGAAACTGAACCACCCTGGAGTTATGGGGGAGGGTCTGAGGGGGCACAGGGCAGAATCTGAGGGCAACTACCACACCTGCACATAGGCACACAGCAGAAATGCTCCAAGGATCATTCTTTGCCTGGAAAAATCCAAACAGCAGCCCTGGTCAAGGTCAATATTTCATTTGCTTTTTGTTTTTCTTGCCGCAGCACAAACCTTCCACAGTGCCAGGGATTTACTGAGACAGGAAAAGGTTTGGGCTATAGCTTCTCAGATCTTGAAAATGGAGCCAGGGCCATTTCAGGTCTTTTTTGGACTCTCATGGAGGCAAGCTGCACCCCTTCAGTTCGACCACATAACAAGTAACAGCTGATCCGAGAGGCCTCTTAAGGGTGTCTGAGAGGCGGGAGACAGGAGATGGAGCAAGAGGAGGAAGTGAGAGAGGCCAGGAGTTGGGAGAAAAGGTGGAGGCTGGGAACTGAGAAAGCAGTCCCAGTATGCCTTGGTGGATGAGCCCGGTGGGGACAGGAGGAGAAGGACTAAAATCCAGGTAGCCAAGGGGCAGATCTACATTCTCAACAGTTCTTCAGGGTCCATGCCACATACCGCTCCATGCACATTTCCAGAGAGCAAACAGAGTTGCTCAACGTTTGAAGATACTGGTCCAGAGAAGTGACTACAGAAAGACAGTACCATAAATGACAAAAGGTGAAGAGACTGATGATGGGGACATGGAAGAGGATGCTGCCTCTCATGGCAAAAACTGAAGGCACTACTTATGTTCCACAGGGCCAACTGCCTCCTCAATCTCCCCCAGGGTCAGACTTCCAAGGTCAAGAGGCTCTGAAATCTTAGTGAGAAACTGTCTTTGACCAACATCAAATATCTCACTTTGCCCTATTTAATGCTTTTTTTTGCCTTGAACACTTGCTTGTTTGACCAGTGCAGCACTGCCTTCTCTTTCTCTTGTTTTCATCTTTGTTTTTGTGTCATTAAAAAAATATTGTTTGTAAATGCCAAATGGATTTTTTATCATTAAAAAAAAAACTCATCTGAGCTTTTTTTTTTATTCTTTGCAGTGGAATTTAACCCATTTACATTCACTGTGATTTACTGGCATCTGGTTTTGTTCCTATTAGCTTATTTATGTTTTCTATTTATTATATCTCTTTTTAGTTGTTTCTTCTTTTATTCCCTCATTTAATTACTCTAGCTGCATTGGTCACATTTTCTTTGTTTCTTTTATTTTCTCTAGTGATTGGAAAGTTCTAAATTCTAGTTCTATTCCATGAAGATTACTGTTTAATTTTAAAGAAATACATCAGAACCTCTGCTTCTTTAAGAGACCACCATAGTCTATATACACTGAGCCACAGCAGGGAACACAGAAATGATTCCTTTCTGTTATTTCTCCCCTGAGCTCACATCTTGCCTGGGCTGTAGGACAGCCTGAGGAGGGGGAAGGAGGAGATTATTAGATCATTATTTTTTTTTAAGATTTTATTTTTTAAAATAATCTCTACACCCAATGTGGGGCTTGAGCTCATGACTGCAAGATCAAGAGTTGCATGCTCTTTGGACTGAGCCAGCCAGGTGCCCCAGAGGTCATTATTGTTACCAAGCTCTTAAATCTGGATCACTACTCATAGGCTCTCCACAGGTAATAGCCCTGTGAGTCAGGGACTGTTTAAGTTAAGCCACAGGCTCTCACTTCTTCTTTGGGTCTGCCATTTCTTGGGGTCCTTCTGAGGTTGAGAATGTTCATAAGAAAAGAAAGCCACAAAGAGGGTTAAGGACTTGGGGAGAGAAGGAACAGAGCCCTGCTTTAATTCTTCTCTGTCCTGCAACCTGGTCCAATAGATTAAAAAATGAATGTGGTTAGCCAAAAAGTGGACACAACCCAAATGTTCATCAGTGGGTTGTGAAGGGATGAAGGGATGAAGGGATACATAAAATATGGTACAGTGAGTAATGGAATATTAGTCAGCCATAAAAAGGAATGAAGTTCTGACACACGCAACAACATGAGTGGACCTTGGACACACGTTACACTAGGTGAAGTCAGCCAGACACAGAAGGACAAATATTAATTATGTGATTCCACTTATATGAGGTCCCCAGGTAGTCACATTTATAGAGACAGAAAGTAAAACAGTGATTACCAGGGGCTGGAGGAGGGGAAAATGGGGAGTTATTGTTTAATGGTTACAGACCTTCTGTTCAGGGTGATGAAAAACTTTTGAAGACAGTGGTGCTAGTTGCATAACATTGTGAATGCACTTAATGCCACTGAGCTGTGTATTTAGAAATGGTTAAAGTGGGGGTGCCTGAGTGGCTCAGTTGGTTAAGTGTTTGATTCTTGACTTCGGCTCAGCTAATGATCTCATGGTTCCCAAGTTCAGGCCTCTCATCGGGCTCTGTGCTGGCAGGGCGGAGTCTGCTTGGGATTTTCTCTCTCCTCTCTTGCTGCCCCTCCCCCCCCCTTTCTCTCTCAAAATAAATAAATAAATAAATAAAATGGTTAGGGGCGCCTGGGTGGCTCAGTCAGTTGAGCGTCCGACTCTTGATTTCAGCCCAGGTCATAATCTCATGCTTCGTGAGTTCAAACCCTGCATCAGGCTCTGTGCTGACCGTGCAGAGCCTGCTTGGGATTCTCTCTCTCCCTTCTCTCTCTGTCCCTGCCCACTCACACTCTTTCTTTCTCTCAAAATAAATAAATGTTTAAAAATTTAAAAACAATGTTTAAAATGGCAGGGCGCCTGTCTGGCTCAGTCCAAAGAGCATGCAACTCTTGATATTGGCCGAGGTTGTGAGTTCGAGCCCCACACTGGGTGTAGTGATTAATAAAATAAATAAATAAATAATAAGCTTCAAAAAGATCGTTAAAATGGCAAACTACAAATATTTTATCACCATTAAAAAAAAAAGTGAATGTGGAGAGCTTTGTGGCATGGGCTTGTTTTCTCCTACACTGAGGGAGGTTGGGACTTGAGAAAGTTCCACACTTGGATTGTGCTCACTTCCTGCCGGTCTGTGCCTGGCTCCCCAGTGCTGGCTGAGGAAAGTGCTCTTCTGTGGCCTCACCACCAAGAAAGACCCATGCTCTGAGCCTCCTCCTCCTCATCTTTCTTCTTTCTCCTCCTTTCCCCAAACTGGCTCTGGCCTTCACCAGCTCAGGGCCTCCTAGAGCGGTTGCCTCTCAGCTCCCCTCACCTGGGCCCTCTTTGCCGAGGTCGGCTACAATGAGAGCCCCGAATCTCATTTTAAAATAAGCAAATGTCCCCCTGAACCACCTGGCAGATTCCTGGCCCCTTCTTGCCTCTGTTTTCTGTTTGGGTCACAGTCCCATGGCTGCTGTCCCATCTATTAAGGAGAGTTCCTTGAGAACAATTATACTCTCATTCAACTTTATGATCCTGGTCTCTTGCACAAGGACATTCACTGTCTATGAAACACAAGGTGCATTAGCATCAGGAGAGGTCACAGAGATGTCCTCCATTGTTCTAATGTGCCAGGCACTGTGCTATGCACTGAGCTTGCCTTGCATCATTTACCTCTTGGGATACCTCTCTGAGTTAGGTGTATTATTACTCTTGAGTAATAAAGCACAGGTAGTGAAGGAATTTGCCCAAAGTCACATGGCTGGTGGGTGGTGGAATTGGTACTGTCAGTCTGCCTCTAGGTCTCTGCACAGGCGGGGCGGTGGCTGGCATCCTGGCTAAGAGCAGTGCTGTTCCACACCGGCTGCAAGGAGTGTGAGGGCCCACACTCTGGAGACTCAGGGGCTATGGACCGCATGTCTGCTGGGGCGGGCCTTCAGGGTCCTCCCGCACCGTCCAGGACCCAAGGAAAACTCTGGGCCAGGAGGAAGGCAGTAGAGAGGGAGGCAGAGGTTAATGGAGAAAGTGCGAGCTTCCATTGCTGGGGCTTAAACAATGGAGAGGCACCACTTTACAGAACGATTAAAACCATTAGTAGGGCATTAGCACAGCTCCAGGAGCTGGAGGTGGGGAAGTCTAAGAAGGTGCTGACAGCCTTCCCACTATGGACAGAGCAAGAACAGCAAGAACAGAACCAAAAAAAAAAAAAAAAAAAAAAAAAAAGATCCAGAGGTCTCAGCCTCCACATCTACAAAATGGAGTATGTGGCAGGGGAAGGAATACAATCTGTCTCCCTCCTTCCGGATCTGGATACAATTTCTACTATAGGTCTTGGTGCAAACACTGGGATCTAAGGAAAGGTCAGGATAACATCATCCATAATGTGCATATCAAATTATACACGTACCCCCACAGACAACTGAGCACACGCAAGGTAGGGATGACCTTCCCCCCAACTCCAGCCCCGCGAGTCCCTCTTGTGGTATTTTCTTAAGCTTCCTGTATTTAAAGCAGACCCCAGTCCCCAGGCCAAACAAAAGATCCTTGCTGTGCTCTGCAGGCACATTTCCCTCCTCCAACCCCGGGGGCGACACACCAGCTTCAGATTCTAATGAGCACATCCTCATCCGTAAGTGTGGGGAGAAGCAGGGCTTGGGGCTCTGGCAGGCGCACAGGTTCAGATCGAAGAGATTCGAGTTTCATTCATGTCAGTGGTTGTGTGACCTTGAGCAAGTGCTGAACCTTGCTGAGCCTGAGCTATGGAATCTGCAAAAAGAGGATAATAGTGGGACCCTGCAGGGCTATGAGGGCAGAGGGTAAAGTGTGGGAAGTGCTGGGCACAGAACAAGTGCCTAATGAATAACACAGTGCCTGCAACAGCACCCACCCAGCTCACTTCCTTGTTCCTCCTTCGTTCCTCCTCTAAAACCCCAGAGTGTTGATCTGGGTTTTCCTTATCTCTATCCCTGAACTGTGAGAGCCAGCAGGGCATAGACTTGCCTCTGTTCACCACTGTTTCCTTAGCACCTGCAACCGTGCCTGGCTACAGTGTACGATGGATGGAAGGATGGATGGGTGGGTGGATGGGTGGGTGAGTGGATGGGTGGGTGAGTGGATGGATGGGTGGATGGATGGGTGGGTG